>JASDQU010586711.1:14766-39379 GCA_032191745.1 Picea mariana | reverse complement strand
TTGTCTTGAATGTTGTCTTCCATTCATCACCTTCTCATGTCTGAATTTGATGATATCCGCTTTTCAAATCAATCTTTGAAAAAAATCTTGCTCCACTCAAGCAATCCATCAAGTCGTCCATCCTTGGCAATGGAAATCTGTATCTGATGGTAATATTATTGATTTCCCGAAATGATGAAACATCGAAATCTTTGGCCGTGTCTTCCTCCACAGTTGTATCGCGTTTCGCGACTTCAAGAATTTTGGAGCAAAGAATCCTGACCTCTTGTCTTCAAAACTACCGAAATGTCGAACCTCGATACGTTCAGCAAAGGCTGTCTCCCCAACGAAACTTTTCATTGATTCGGAGTTTCGTACTTTGCGACTTTGTGAATCCGGATACAAGTCTCCCGATTCTCCAATCTTCGATACCCGAAACAGTCAATGGATATTGACTCCACCTGGCGACGAGTACATGCCACCTATCTTCCCCAATGTACTCTGTTTCCCACGTGGATTCTTGCCACCTCTCCACTCAAGCTTTCCAGCTTTCAGAACTTGAACAACCCTTCGAAATTCATTCCTCTCCCACTTCAAAACCCTGAACTCCGAAATGGTTCCTTCCATGAGATCAACAGCTATAAGCCTTCGTTCGATCCGATGGCCTGTGTTATTTTGGACTTCCGGGTATCAGGAGTTTGAAACTCACGATCCCAAAATGCTGCCTCCTTTTCATTCTGACACCCAAAGTGCCGAAATCCCAAAATTCCATGCTAAAATCCTATCGCGACTCGTGACTTCGGGATTTTCGCTCCACTATGCCCTGACTCCTTGTCGTCAGGACCCCCGAAATGTCGAACACCAAAATTCTGAAGTGTCGAAATTTCTATGCCTCTTCTTCACACACGATAATCCATTTCACGATTCGAAAGTTCGAGTGACCAAGGGATTTGGCTTGCACTTCGGACTTACAAACCCCAATTTACCGAAATGATCTTGATGGCTTGATGGTCACGATCAATGGTCGATGTTGAATCTTGAAACCAACATAATGGGTTCGTCCAACTCTTATCCACCCTGCAACTCCTCTAGGTCCTACGGTCGTCGCGAATTCTCCACGGAGAATTTTGACCATCTGATTCACTCCTCAATGAATCTCTGTGAAATGAGCCAATGTTCTTTTGCTGGAACTTAACCTTCTATGCGATGATTCAGCTTCCCGTCTTCCTTTGAATACTTCAAAGGCGCTAATCCTCCTGAGCTTTCTATTGCAACCTCAAGTCTCGAGAGGACTCCTGCACGCACTCTTTGTGGAAATCTTTCAAATACTTTTGTGTATTTGATTCTTCGACTCTGTGCACTCTCGGCAACAGCAATCCTTCACTCTTCAACCTTAGTTGATAAATTCTAAGGCTTCAACTAGCCTGCACACACATTGCATGACTCATGTGCTTCACCTGCACTTCTGCTTGAATGAGAACAATGGTATCCTTCCTGAGCTTTCTGAGATAAAACTTAGACCCTTGTCAATGCACACCTTGCGGACGTTTCACTGCACTCCTTGCAGGAACTCTCTCAGGAAGAGAAACAATTGAAAATTATTCTTCTCTCTCAGACTTCATACATTCAACATGAAATAATACATTCAACACAGAATAACAACAAAGGCATAACAGAGAGAATAAAACAATTGTAACCATACCATTCAGCATATGTAAACAGCAAACATCATAACACCATGAAATCTAAGTCAAAGCTTCATATATTAACTCAAATACTCATGTACATGGGTTCTTCTCTACAGCTATCTGCTACAGCTCAACAGCTTATGAAATGTCTCTTCTTATGTTCTAATGATACAATAATACAAGGGTGAGGGTGTCTATATATGTTTTCCCTCCTACTCTCTAAACTGTCTAATCTATGAATCCAAATCTACCTACTTTCATTAATTATGTATAAATGATTTTACATACTACATATGACAGCAAGTTTCAAGATCTGTTTACAATATCTAAGATATAAATGTAAGTATACTTTCCCCAGCTATCACATTAATATCCGCTTCATTAATTTTTCAAAAACATTTCAAAATGTGTAAAATGTGTGTTGCGCTTCTCCAATTGTCTTCCGCCTTATGCTTGCTTGGTTGGTTGCTTATGATGCTCCTGCATCAACCAGGCTTGAAGAAGAACATACTCTCCATTTCATCTTTGGAAAAGAAAGGCTTCAGAGTTGCCTTTATAGATGGAGAAGTTCTTATGTGGGCTAAAGGAGAAACCTTAAATGAAGCAATCATCACTGGAAATGAAGAAAATGGCTTGTATAAACTAAAGGGTCACTCAGAGACTGCCATGACCCATGCCATTGAAAACTCATGTGAAATTTGGCATAGAAGGTTAGCCCACGTCAACTACAAGGCACTACCATACATATGCAAAGCATTTACAGGTTTACCAGAACTCAAAGGTGACCATAAGGCATATGAAATAGATGTGCACAAGGGAAGAACATCAAGAACCTGTTTCCAAAGAGGGACAGCAAGACAGAAAGAGTCCTAGAACTCATCCATTCAGATGTATGTGACCCAATGCCATCATCCTCCATTAGCGGGTATGTATATCATGTATCATTCATTGATGATTACTCTTGTAAAACCTGGATATATTTCTTGAAAACTAAAGATGAAGTGTTCAGCAAGTTCAAGGAATTCAAAGCCTTGATAGAGAACCTTTCTGAAAGAAAGATTAAGATACTCAAGTCAAATAATTGAGGAGAATATACCTCAAAAGAGTTTTTGAACTTCTGCAAAGATGTTGGGATCNTCCTTGCAGGAACTCTCTCAGGAAGAGAAACAATTGAAACTCATTCTTCTCTCTCAAACTTCATACATTCAACATGAAATCATACATTCAACACAGAATAACAACAAAGGAATAACAGAGAGAATAAAACAAATGTAAGCATACCATTCATCATATGTAAACAACAAACATCATAACACCATGAAATCTAAGTCAAAGCTTCATATATTAACTCAAATACTCCTGTACATGGGTTCTTCTCTACAGCTATCTGCTATAGCTCAACAGCTTATGAAATATCTCTTCTTCTGTTCTAATGATACAATAATACAAGGGTGAGGGTGTCTATATCTGTTTTCCCTCCTACTCTCTAAATTATCTAATCTATGAATCCAAATCTACCTACTTTCATTAATTACGTATAAATTCTTTTACATACCACAGATGAGAGCAAAGCTCGATATCTATTTACAATATCTAAGATATAAATGTAAGTACCCTTTCCCCAGCTATCACATTAATATCCGCTTCATTAATTTTTCAAAAACATTTCAAAATGTGTAAAATGTGTGTTGCGCTTCTCCAGCTGTCTTCCGCCTTATGCTTTCTTGGTTGGCTGCTTACGATGCTCCTGCATCATAATCCCTCGCTTGAAAATTTTCATGAACTCTTGTTCATGATATCTTGCACAGTCTGTCCATGCTTATGAATTTCTGCTTCATCTTCCCAACTGGCATATTCAACCCGATGTCCCTTCCACTTGACCAAGTATTCAAAATACTCTTTTCTCTTGGTCTTTTTGCTAATCCTCTTGTCAATTATGCTTTCCATCTGTGGCTTTTCATCTACAGGCATTTGTTTTTTCCATTGAATCTCTTTTTGTTCCTTCTCTGCTCCTGCTTCCTCAGCTCTGTAAGGGTACAAATCCGCAACATTGAATATCGGTGAGATTCCGATCCCATCGGGTAATTCAATCTTATATGCATTTGCCCCAAATTTCCTTATGACTTTGCACGGTCCAATATTTTTCATCTTCAGTTTGTTTTATGTTCCCCTTGGGAACCTTTCATTCCTCAGATGTGCAAGAATCAAATCACCAACTTCAAATTGAAGTTCTCGCCTGTGTTGATCTGCTCTCCGCTTGTATTCTTGACTTGAACTCTGCAATCGCTCCTTAACTTGGCTGTGAAGCTCCTTACTTCCTTCTATGAATTCCTTTGCACTAGCACTCCTGAATTCAACTTGTTCCGAATCTTTCAATTCAGAAACTCCCCTTGGCTGCATTCCATATACAATTTGGAATGGACTCTTCCCTGTGATTCTGTTAAGCGAGTCATTATAAGAAAATTTTGCCTGTGGCAAAATGTGATCCCATTGACTATGGTGTTCAGTCACTAAGCTCCTCAACAAATCTCTCAAGCTTCTGTTCATGGCTTATGTCTACCCATCCGTTTGAGGATGATATGTTGAGATAAAAGACAAACTTGTCCCCAGCTTCTTCCACAAAGTTCTCCAGAAATGTCCAACGAACTTGGTATCCCGATCAGAAATGATACTCCTTGGCAAGCCGTGAAGTCTGATGACTTCCTTGAAAAACAAGTTCACAATATGAGTTGTGTCACTGGTTTTATGGCATGGTATGAAATTTTCCATCTTTGAAAATCTATCGACTACCACAAAGATCGAATCACATCCTCTTTGTGTTCTTGGCAGTCCCAATATAAAATCCATGTTCACTGTGTCCCACGGCCTTTCTGGTATGGGTAATGGTTGATATAACCCTGTGTTCTTCCTTTTCCCTTTTGTGTGCTAACAAATCCTGCATCTGTCCACAAATTTCTTAACATCTATCCTCATCCCTGGCCAAAAATATGAGCCATTCAACTTTGAGAACGTTTTATCATGACTGAAGTGTCCGGCCAATCCTCCACTATGTTTTTCCTTCAACAGGTTTTCCCTCATGGAGCATTTTGGAATACATAATTGATTTCCCCTAAACAATAATCCATCCTGGATCATGTATTTATTCCATTGACTTCTATCTCTAAGAATTGGATTCTCAGATGCCTCATATTCCTCCTTGAAGTCTGGATCACCCTTGTACATTTCTTTGAGGTTATCAAAACTCAAAGTCTTGACTTTGAATTCCTGCATAAGCAAACATTTCCTGCTCAAAGCATCAACAACTTTGTTAGCAGTTCCAGAAATATGCTTAATCACAAAAGTAAAATTCTACATGAATTCAACCTAGTTAACATGTTTTTGGTTCAACTTCTCTTGTTGAGTCACGAATTGTAAAGCATGATTATCACTGTACAAAACAAACTCTTTAGGAACCAAATAATGTCTCCATTTCTTCAGTGCTTGTATGACTGCATAGAATTCTTTGTCATATGTTGAGTACTTGAACTTCGCTTCATTCAGTTTTTCACTGAAGTATGTTATCGGCCTGTTGTCTTGGCTCAAGACTGCTCCAATTGCAAATCCACTCACGTCACACCTGACTTGAAATGTCTTGCTAAAATCCGGTCAAACCAGAATTGGTTGCTCCGTGATCTTCTTCTTCAGCAGGTTGAATCTCTTCTCTGCTTCTTCTGTCCAGTGAAAAGATTTATGTCTTTTCTTCACCATATCCATCATTGGTATTCCAATTCCACTGAAGTTTCGGATGAATTTCCTATAGAAACTTTCCAAACCATGGAAGCTTCGTACTTCAAACACACTCTTCGTCGATGGCCAATTCTTAATTGCATATACCTTTTCTAGATCCATCTTCAACTCATTTGTAGAGATAACAAAACACAAATAAATGAGTTATGTCCTCATAAATGACGATTTCTTCACATTTATCAGCAATTTCTCTTGTTGTAATCTCTTCATCACTGCAGCTAAATGCTTTAAATGCTCTGCTTCTATTTTACTGAAAATTAATATATCATCTAGATATACAATGACAAATTTCCCTATGAAATCCTTCAGGACTTCGTTCATTAGCCTCATGAAAGTACTGGATGAATTTGTTAAACCAAATGGCATGACAAGCCATTTATACAGCCCCTCATTCGTCTTGAATGTTGTCTTCCATTCATCACCTTCTCTCATCCAAATTTGATGATATCCACTTTTCAAATCAATCTTTGAAAAAAATCTTGCTCCACTCAAGCAATTCATCAAGTCATCCATCCTTGGAAATGGAAATTTGTATCTGATGGTAATCTTATTGATTTCCCTTTAGTATGTACACATCCTCCAGCCTCCATCTTTCTTTTTGCTAAGCACTGTCAGAACAACACATGGACTCAAGCTTTCTCTAATCAATCCTTTGTCCATTAAGTCCTGGACCTGTCTCTTAACTTCTTCATTTTCCTATGGTGTCAACCTATACGCTGCTTTGTTCGGTAAACTGGCTCCAGGTATAATATTGATATGATGGCTTATACTCCTGATAGGTGGCAATGAACAAGGTAGTTTGTCCACTACTATATCAACAAATTCTTCCAGCAACTCGTGGATTTCTTCTGGTAAATCATCTATCCTCATACTGGTCAAAACAATTTTAGGCTTCCTGACCACAATAAATTGTGTGTCTTCCTTCTTCTTAACCTCCTTAAGAAGTTCCTTCCCACTCATGAGAAGTACAATGTTGCTCACCTCTGTTTTCACCTCTTGGTTTTTAATCGGCAGCAACATGTGCGTCCTCCCATTCTTCTCTAGGGTGTACATGTTCTTTCTCCCATCATGAATCATGTTTTTTTCATATTTCCATGGTCTACCCTGCAATAGATGACAAACATCCATGGGAATGACATCACATAATATTTCATCCTTATATCCTCCTATTTTAAATTCAACTAAACATTGTTTAGTGACATTTACCTAATGTCCTTTTTGTAGCCACGAAACTCTGTATGGGATTGGATGTACAACAGTTTCCAGCTCCATATTTTCTACCATGTCTATAGATATAAGATTGTCTGTGCTACCATTGTCCACTATGACCTTGCATACCCTGTCCTTGGTTTTGAAAGAAGTTCAAAACAGACTGTTTCTTTGGGTTGGGTTCGCTGCCTCTTTCTCCAGCTTCAAGAGAACTTTCCTCATCATTAAGGATATTTCACCCTCAATGTCTTCTGCCTCAACATTTCATCCTTGAGCTTCGGCAATGTGAGTTTCACCACCATCTTTCTTCTTATCTGGACACTCATAGGATTTGTGTCCGATTTTTCCACAGACAAAGCACTTTACTTCACCGCCTCTGCCTCTTCATTTTCCTCTAGCTTGAGGAAAAGTATTTCTATCAGCATATTGCCCTCTCTGTGATCTTCCTCCCCTCTCATGTTGAGTTTGAGGTTTCTTGCCCTCTTCTTTAGATTTCTGAGTTCTGTCTTGGGAAATTGTTTTTCCTCTGGCTTGACTTCTACCTCGGCCTCTTTGACCTTGCTTCCAGCTCAGCTTCTCTTCGGATTTCAGAGCTATCTAATAATCATCTTCCATAGTTTGAATTTTCATCATGCTCATCTCATCTTGAATGTCATATTGCAAACCATTCATGTACCTGGAAACTTTTTCATCATCACTCTCCCGATGACCTACTCTGATGTTTATCTTGTAGAATTCTTCAGTGCATTCTTTCACTAACATCAGCTTCTGTCTCAAATTTTGCATCCTCCGAAACAGAGTGATTTGATAATCCTTGGGTATAAATTTGGCTTTCATCTTTGCAACCATTCAATCCCATCTTTTGATTTTCTACTTGCCCTTGCAGCGTCTGTCAGCCTGCAGTTCATCCCACCATAGTGTTGCATGCCCTTTAAGTTTAGTAACGACATGTTTGACTTTCCATTCTTCCTCGACATCCTCATAGTCAAAGTATTTATCCAGAGCTCTAATCCAGTCTAGAAGCTCTTCAACATATACATTTCCCTCATACACTGGAATGTCCATTTTTTCTCTAGCACCTATCCTTGCAATAGCCCTGAATAGGCGTTCGTTTGCAGCATCTTCGACTGTGACTTCTTCACCTTCATTTCCAGCTTCATTTTCACTTTCAGCCTCGTTGATATCCCCAGCATCAACTGTGCACCTCTGTGCTGTCTCCATGGCATCAAGCCTGGCACGTAACTCACGCATTTCTCTTTCTCTTGCTGGATCAGGCATTGGCATTGGCCTGTCTCTTCTTCTTGGCGGCATGGCTGTAAAATGTTCCCTTGTTCTCTCTACTACAGAAAGCAAAGAACTTGTTCTGAGCTCTAATACCAAATGATGCAGAACCTTGACCCTCAAGCCAAGATCCATGCAGGATCATTCCAAATCTTCCCCTGAGTCTGATTGACTCTTTGATTTCCCCTCAGGGAATACTTCACACACACAACAGTGTTTTCCACAGGTCCTTATAGGTATGCCCGCATGATCAAACACAAGGCATCAATCCAAATTTCCTAACCAACAATATGATTGCGCCCTTTGCTGAATCGGGATTTCGAGTCTCGGAATATCGCGATTCTTGTTGTCTTGTTTCTCGACTTTTCAACCCGCCTAAACTCGAAATGCCAAAACACTGAAATCTTTGGACGTGTCCTCCTCCACAGTTGTATCGCATTTCGTGACTTTGGGAATTCTGGAGCAAAGAATCCCGACCTCTTGTCTTCAAAACTGTCGAAATGTCGAACCTCGATGCGTTCAACAAAGCCTGGCTCCCCAACAAAACTTTTCGCCGATTCAGAGTTTCAGACTTCGCGACTTCACGAATCCGAATACAAGTCTCCCAGTTCTCCAACCTCCGATACCCAAAACAGTCAATGGAGATTGACTCCGCCTGGCAACAAGTACACGCCACATGTCTTCCCCACTGTACTCTGTTTCCCACGTGGATTCTTGCCACCTATCCACTCAATCTTTCCGGGTTTCGGAACTTGAACAACCCTTCGACAGCCGTTCCTCTCCCACCTCAAAACCCCGAACTCCGAAATGGTGCCTTCCATGGGATCAATGGCTATAAGCCTTCATTCAATCCGACAACCTACGTTATTTCGGGCTTCCAGGTACCGGGAATTTCAAAGTCTCGATCCCAAAACGCTGCCTCCTCTGCTTTCCGACACCCGAAGTGCCGAAATCCCGAAATTCCACACTAAAATCCTATCATGACTCGCGACTTCAGGATTTTCGCTCCACTATGCCCCGACTCCTTGTCATCAGGACCCCCGAAATGCCAAACTCTTAAATTCCGAAGCACCAAAATTTCTACGCCTCTTCTTCACACACAATAATCCATTTTGCGATTCGGAAGTTTGAGTGACCAAGGGATTTGGCTTGCACTTCGGACTTACAAACCCCGATTTACCGAAACGACCTTGATGGCTCGATGGTCATAATCAACGGTCGACGTTGAATCTTGAAACCAACGTAATGGGTTCGTCCAACCCTTATCCACCCTGCAACTCCTCTGGGTCCTACGGTCCTCGCAACTTCGTGAGTTATCCATGGAGAATTTCAACCGTCTAATTCACTCCTCAATGAATCTCTGTGAAACGAGCCAATTTTCTTTCGCCTAAACTTAACCTTCTGCGCGATGATTCAGCTTCCTATCTTCCTTTGAATACTTCAAAGGCGATGATCCTCCTAAGATTTCTATTGCAACCTCAAGTCTCGAGAGGACTCCTGCACGCACTCTTTGCGGAAATCTTTCAAATAATTCTGTGTATTTGATACTTCGACTCTGTGCACTCTTGGAAACAATAGTCCTTCACTCTTCAACCTTAGTTGATAAATTCTAAGGCTTCAACTAGTCTGTGCACACCTTGCACGGCTCATGTGCTTCACCTGCACTTTTGCTGGAATGAGAACAATGGTATCCTTCCTGAGCTTTCTGAGATAAAACTCAGACCCCTTGTCAATGCACACCTTGCGGACGTTTCACTTCACTCCTTGCAGAAACTCTCTCAGGAAGAGAAACAATTGAAACTCATTCTTCTCTCTCAGACTTCATACATTCAACACATAATAACAACAAAGGCATAACAGAGAGAATAAAACAATTGTAAGCATACCATTCAGCATATGTAAATAGAAAAAATTATAACACCATAAAATCTGAGTCAAAGCTTCATATATTAACTCAAATACTCCTGTACATGGATTCTTCTCTACAGCTATCTGCTACAGCTCAACAACTTATGAAATCTCTCTTCTTTTTTTCTAATGATACAATAATATAAGGGTGAGGGTGTCTATATATGTTTTCCCTCCTACTCTCTAAACTGTCTAATCTATGAATCCAAATCTACCTACTTTCATTAATTACGTATAAATGCTTTTACATACTACAGATGAGAACAAGGCTCAAGATCTGTTTACAATATCTAAGATATAAATGTAAGTATGCTTTCCCCGGCTATCACATTAATATCCGCTTCATTAATTTTTCAAAAACATTTCAAAATGTGTAAAATGTGTGCTTTGCTTCTTCGGCTGTCTTCTGCCTTATGCTTGCTTGGCTGGCTGCTTACAATGCTCCTGCATCACAAATTCTTGAAATAGCAGTAACCATCGACATATTCTCCCCCCCAAAATTGGCTTGTTAACTAGGTATTTTAGGGCTGAGTGATCTGTGAACATCTTAAAGTGTTTTCCTAATAGGTAATGTATGTATTTCTGTAGTGCGTAAACCATAGCTAAGCCTTCTCTTTCCATCGTGTTATAATTATGTTCTGAGTCTGATAATTTCCTACTTTCGAATGCTATCGAGTGATCCAAGTCTCCTGCTCCTGGTTTCACTAAGATAGCTCCAAGTGCTATTGTTGATCCATCTACATGTACATGGAATGTATTTTCCCAGTCTGGAAATACCAATATTGGCGCGATGACCATCTTTTCCTTCAGGATATCCAGACCGTGTTGGCACTCGTCGTTCCATTGATACTTAGTGTCCTTCCTTAACAATTTTTCCATAGGTGTTGTAATCTGTGCGTAGCCTTTGATGAATTTCTTGTAATATCTCGTATGTCCTAACATTTCTCTTAGTTGGTGAACTGTTTTTGGTGTTGGTAGGTTAACAACAACTGTGATTTTGGCCGGATCCACTTGTAAACCATGTTTGCATACTATGTGTCCCAGTAGTATCCCAAATGGTGTTCCAAATATGCATTTCTTGATATTCAGTGATATCTGGCACTATCTGCATCGTTCTAACATTAGGCGTAAAACTTCCTCATGGTTTTTTAACAAGATATAAACCGTCCAATCATCCAGGTATACTTTGATAAATTGGTGGATGAATTCCTTAAATGTTGCGATGACCACTCTGGAGAATATCGCAGGTGCATTCTTCAATCCGAACGGCATGACTGTGTACTAATGTGATCCCCATTCTGTCGCAAATGTGGTCTTCTGTCTATCCTCTTGTGCTATCTTAATCTGATGATATCCCGAGAATTCATTGATGAATGAATAGGCTTCGTTTCCTCCTACGTTCTTGAGTAATTCATCCATGAATGGTGTGGGGAATGGGTCATGTAAGCATGCATCGTTCAACTTCCTCAAGTCGATGCATATCCTGATCCCTCTTCCTTGTTTCTTGTCTTGTACTACCATCGAACTTATCCATTCTGAATCTTCGACTAGTTCGATGATGCCAACCTCAAGCATCCTGTCGATCTCGTCTTTAACTTTCTGTTTGTAGATGGGGTTCAGACTATATGGTCGTTTTTTAATGGGTATTGCCTCAATTCTGAGTGGTATCTTCATTTCTCCTAATTCTCCGGCTATTGCTTTCATCTCTGTAAAGGTCGTGGGAAAAAGGTCGTTGTATTCGCACAACAATTTTGTGATTCTTTCTAGTGTCTGTTCGTCCCAATAATCTCCAATGCTGGCCATTTTGGGCTTCTCGGCGTTCCCTATGTTAATCTTATTTATCTTGATTGTCGCAGAGGTGACCTCTAATTATAAGGGTGGTCTCTCCACATTTCTCTCACCTTCAACTTCTTTGATCTGAATATTGCGTGGATCATCTTCATCTGGTGCTTCTTCCTATACATGGTAGCATGACAGCAATTCCTTGACTGTCTGCTTATTCTGTTGTTGTACCTCTGTGATAACTTCCACTTTTGGTTCTGTAATGAATATGACATCTCTGATCCATTTCAGGGTCGTTTCTATGTTGGGGTTCTCATGCTCGAATGAGAAAGTGACTATAAAGTTATGTTGGAGTGGCGCCCATGTCTTGGTTCCTTTTTGCATTTCCTGGTCTATATACCAATTCACTGGTATGCCTTCTAAAGTACGAATGAAGTGGTGAGGCCATTCCTCTGGTGGCATCATTTTTCATAGTTTTTTACACGCCTCCAAGTGTTTTGTTGGTATTCCTAGTCCATCATATTTTTGTCGGTTGCTCCATATTTGTTCTGCGCTAAACCTTATGCACAGTAATCGTTTGCATTGGTACCAATCTGTGATAGTATCTTTGTGTGCACTCCACCATATTGAAGATGTAGCCTTTATTGCTAAATCTAGTGCTAATAGTCTTTGGTTCTCTAATACTTCGTCTTCGTATTGTGTCAAGAAAGTTTCCAAATCATCTAGCCCGTGAAAACTAGGTGGTTCTCTTATTTCTGTGGCAAGCCATCTTACTGCGCGGTCTATTCTTGCACACCTTCTTGTGGATACTTTGTGTAGTCTTCGCTGGCAGTTTTCTAACCCAGTGTATGAGTTCGTTGTGCATGAAGTAATGCTCTTCCAACTAAGTATATGTCTGCAGTTGGGTTTATATAGTCTACATCGCGTGCAGTTGTTCTGTACAACTGGCTGATTTAGTCTAGATCCAGACAAGTGGGTTCGACGAACCTCTCGCCTTCTGATGGGTCGAGTGGAGCTATAACCCTGTAGTCTCTCGACTCAAATGTCATTTTTCTAGTCTTCAAGTAAATTATGGCCTGGTTGTCGAATGCCCAATCCATTCCAAGTAGCACTGGGTAAGGTGTTGTACCGTCTACTATTTCGATGACTTCAAAGTCTGCCTTAGTGCGCACGCCATCCAGATATACAGTTACTCCTTTCAGTCTACCTATTGGTAGGACTCTATGTTGATTTTCTAGCTTTAATTGAATAGTTGAGTATCCCAGTGTAGGTTCTCCCATGCATTGCCATGTGGTTTTTGGTAGTACGTTCACCTCAGATCCTAGATCTAGTATAATATATCCCATGTTGAAATCCCCAATGTTAGCATTGATTCTAAATTCTCTACTTGTTCTTCTTCTTGTGTGTAGGTGGTTGACAGTTTTCAGTTATGGCTTCTATTCCGTCTCACCGCTACATTTCTCTAGGATGTTTTGCAATACTTTGATAGATGAGGGATCACCTAACATTTTGATGCATGATTGAAAAAAGTATTTGAGAGTACTTACTTGTTCCTTAGGTTGTATTCTATTGGTATGGTCCAGTGATGGCGGCATGTCATATTCCGGAGCTTCCTTGTTCTGTTGTGCAATCACCGCTATGTCGTCCTTCTGTAATTCTTGTTGGGCTTATGTAAAGATCTCATTTTCCTTTTGTGCGTCGAACTACTTCTTGGGGTCAAGGTTCTTCTTTACCCATTGGTTCTGCGCTGAATCTTATCAAATTGTGTCGTTTCTTGTTTTCGTTCCTCCTCGAGTGACTATGTTGATGTTTCATCCATCATCCCTTGCTTCAGCTAAAATCCACCAAACATTCTAGTTATTTTGGTTCCTTTTTTCCTAGATATTTAAAAGTAGTTTCGGGCATTCCTATGTACTATGGTCTGAAGCGCGACAATACATACAGGTCATTGGTGGTAGTGGGAATTCCCATGCATAATGTCCTGGTTGTTGGAAATTGTGACATGTGACTGATCCCCTCCCACGTATGAAACCTCCTTTGGCTCGTCCTGCTCCTCTATAGGTTGTGTGATCACCTCGTAGCGTTTAATATTGTGGTCCTTGATTATACTGCACGGTATTGTACTGGGGCTATGTTGGGTTGTACTGCGGTTGCGTGCTATTATAGGGTTATTGCGTAGTATTATACTACTATTGCACAGTGTTGTATGGTGTTGGGGCTTAAGTGAATTGTGGTGTTGCCTACCTAGTCATCATTTATTCTTGTACCCTGTAGGCGTCTGAGGTTCTTTTCTGCATCAGCTCCATAGTTATGAAATCTTTGTCGTCATGGCCGACTGAATTGAAAAAATTGAAATATGAGTTCGTTGGGACTGTTTGGAACTTCTGCATCATCGTGCAATGGTAAGGGTCGTGACCCAGTTTATTTCATATTTCACACCATAGTCCCCCCTATGGTAGTGGTTTTGGCATCCCTGATGCCATATACTGTGCAAATGTCGGACATTCATTTTTGTGGTGTCCTTTTGTCCTGCATGTGGTACACCAAACAACTTCTCGTTTGTCCTTGTTCTTATTCTGGTTCAGCTAAAATGTTAAGTTATTTAGATCCTCTTTTAGTTCTTCGATAGTCGGGTCCATCTGCTGATACTGATTCTCTTCCAATTGCAAGACTGCCTGCAAAGCCTCTGCTTGTGTCTAAAACTTATGTCTTTGTAGTGGGTATTTTAAGTGTGGAAGTAGTGAGTTGATAAACAGGTGCTGATGTTGCATCTCGGTCATGAGGTATTTTAACTTCCCTTTTAGTCACTTGAACCTTTGATCAATCTACGATACCAATTCTCCTAGTTTCTGTCTTATTTCAATCATCTCGTTCATATACTGATCCTCTAAGCTCGGCTTCTGGAACTCATTGATTAATAGTTTCTTAATGTCGTCCAGTGTCCTTGTCATCCCTGGAGCACTGTTTGTATCTAGACTCATGTACCATTCTAGTGTGTGGTATCTTAGTGTGATCGCTAGTTGCGTTAGTTTGGTGTTGTCATCAGTGATCTACTTTGCTTCCCAGATCTTGGCGCCAATGAATAGATGCTTCTCAAGGTCTTCTGTTGCTCCTCCTCGAAACTCTGATAATCTGATAGTAGGGTTGTGTCCTACAATTCTGAGTACTGAACTACTGCCTCCTCTGCACGGTGTGGATACTTGACTAAGATTACCTGAACTGGCTCGTTCAGTTACAGCTCCTTATGTAGATGTACTTCCTGCTGTCGGACTTCCTCTGAACTTTGGTTGCCTAAACGGTGGTGTTCTTTGTGGTGTATTGGTCGCGCATGGGTTTATGGGTTCCACACTGACATTGACCTGAAAGGGGTGGTTGTCTTCTTCTCCCATTCTTGGGCCTTTGGTTTTCCTCTCGTAGGTGGTGTGCAGGATTTCCTCAATCTGCTCCACAGCTCGGAGATCCTCTACCTCCTCCTCATCACTTGCAAAGCCCTCCCTTTCGGCTATGGCTCTCTTCTTGGTGTTTATATTATATTGGTAGGGTGTTGCGCTACACGTTGTTCCTGATCATGGAAAGATCCACTTGAGTCAGTTGTCATCCATTGAGATCAAGTCCAAAGATTCCTCTTCCTTCTTCTAGTTATCCTTCCCTCCTTCCATTCCTCCTTTCTCTGTCAGTGCTTCCCCCCTTCCCCCATGCGTGCAGGGAAGTCTAACTGTCTTATTCCATTGTCATTACACCTTTTTTATAAATCATTTTCTTGATAGAAGTATACAGGGATCAAATATACCTTCCTCTGGGTCCTCATAGAAATTCTTGCTCAGCTGCACTGTATGACTTTGTTGTGTCTACCGCAAACTCTATGATCAATCCTGCCACAATACTGTCAAGGCAAAAGTCTACAACAATACTCGGAACAATCACACAATGACAATCGTAATCCTCATAAAAACTAACATAAAATCAACAATGATAACAACAATAGCAATAACCACACCCTATATGATACTTTCGTATCTATATTTATACATTTCGGGATTTTCAGCCACTTACAAAATATTACCAAAACCCTAACCCTTCTTATGCTAGGTTTTTCTCCCATGCACATGTTGTTCTTCCTCCAGCTATCACTTTCCTCTATGCATGCTTTCTTGCATTCGCTCGTGCAGATCTTTTGCCAGTTGTCACTTAAGTTTCCTACACGTTTTCTTTCCCATGATCATCCTTCTTTCCACTTCGGCTTGGTGCCAACAACCATACACCATGCACTCCACATCTCATGAAACACCCCCAAACATGGTGTAAATACTTTCAGATTAACCCTGAAAACTAATAGTCCCTATTTACAAAGAAAATGTTTTCAACAACACTAGTCAACTCTCTTTGCAACTTAATTGAACCTAACTTTTGCAAATCTAAACCCAGTGCAGTCTCAAAATCAACCATTATCTTATCAAAATGAGCTATCACCCATCCATCACACCTCCAACAAGGCATCACACTAAACTTCCTCAAAAAAAATTGTAGGCTCACAAATGGAAGAACCTAATGCAATATGGCTAGAATATCACCTAGGAGGAATACTCACCCTCACTAAAGATCCTTGTGCTCCTACCCACTTATATTCCTTCTATAATGTTTGGGTAATCTGTCTTGGCTTTCTGTTTGCTAAAGTAAAAGGTGAGTGCATATCCATCCCCAATCTCACCTTGTCCACCCTGAATCTTACTCATATCGAAACTCTAAATCAATATCTAGAACAACAACCACCTCTCTCTCCTCAATCACTAAAGGGAAATCCCATGAATTGGAAGACCTCATGTCCTCTTCAAACTTCACATTTTTTCTCACTACTATATTTTTCTACGCTAGATTGTAGATCTTGTAAGTTGTAGAAGTATCATTGTATCCAGTAACACTAGATGTTATCACAACATCTAGAACCTCCAAAGAGCGATGACCATTTATGAATCTGAAAGACCATGACCTTGGATAATAAGATACATGTATAACTCCATCATCCCTCAATTCAACGTCATGGGTCAAAAATCTCTAAACATCACATCATGAGCTATTCAGGATGTCCTACAAAAATAATCACATATCCATACAATACTAAGACAAGCGAATCACATCTATCAAAATGAAAAATATAGAGATCTACACAAGTCACAACCAAATTGAAATATAAATCTTGTGGCATAAGTAACAAACCACATAGGGTTGTCAACAAACTATGAACATGTGAAACCCTCTCATGCACCTCAAAGTGTATGGAAATTGAAGTATCAACAAGTTCAACTTCATTTTTCTAAAAGAATCCAACAACAACCCTATCCATGTACTCTACAACACTCCCATCATCTGCAAGCTTGGAATCCATCCTTGATCCCACAATAGGATATAAACCTATCTCCATGTCACCCTACCATGCATGCTCTATATGTTCCTACTTAAAAATCAAAGTCTAATCCAACCTCTCACCTGAATGCACAAGTGTCATAGGATCAACAAGCAACTTGTAAAAGCCACATTCTTGCACCTGTCTAGCCAAAGTCCTTGACTAGATAAACTATAATCATTGATAGTGCAATATTTTCCTTCAAATGCAACTTTACAATGATGATCTACCATAATAAAAAAAAAAACTAAAGAAGGTTCTTTAAAATGGGAATAAATAAAACATCACCTGATGGAAACTTGAAGGAGATGGAGCCAACTCCTCCAAAATGATAAGTAGCATTATTCCCCAACTCTACATTCATGCCTTCCTCTTTCTCCTTGGGTTTGTTGAAGAGTGACCTGTCATAAGTCACATGTCTCGAAGCTCCACTATCCACATATCATCCAACACTAGACACAATGTTAGAAGACAAACAAGAGACCATGGAGAAGGTAGTCTCAAACAGAGAGGAATCCTCCTCTACACCTGTTATAGTACCAATTGCAACCTATTTCTTTCCCTTCCCCTTCTTATTTAATGGACACTTGTAGGCATAATGTCCTATCTCGTGACATCGAATATACATCACTTTACTCAAATCCTTCTTTCACGTACCAATACCTTCCTTCTTCTTGTATCATTTCTTACTACCCTTCTTCATCCTCCTAATGAGAGAAATCTCATCTACCTCTTCTCYCGTTGCYTAGACCAAGGTTGTATCATGATTTCTTCCTGCACAATATCATTACACAACTTTGCAAAAGGTGGAAGATTCTCACAAGCATAAACGCCCTAGACAAATGGCCTCCAATAAGGTAAGAGTCAATTGAATGAAATGGACACCAAATCCTTCTCCTCCACCTTCATCCCAATGTTAGCCAGATGATATCTCAACTTTGTGATCCTCTTCATATAGTTCACCACGATATTTGTGTGACTCATGTGAATAGCTAAAAGTTTTTTTAGCAAGAGAATATGTCAATAAACATGAGAACTTTGAAACAAATCAACCAAAGCCCCAAACATGTCCTTACCTATCGTCTTCTATTCAATGTGAGGGATGAAATGGTCCTTCATCAAAATTAGAATGATTATATTTTCCTTGGCCTCCTTCTTATGATATGAAACCAATTGTGTTGGATCAACAAGTTCTAAAACCAATTTCAAAATATGCTCCCAAAGATATACTTCCTCCATAAGCATCTATAATCTAATATTTCAAGAAACAAAATTGAAAGTTCATTCCTACCTATCATAGTCTCTAAGATCGAGAGTCATATTAAACATCTTCAAAAGAATCCCCAAATGAAAAATCAGTAGTAAATTAAGTAGACACAACCCTTCCAAGGGTCCTAGTGCTTCTCTAAAGCAACCTAGGGTTTCACACCCAACAACCTCAAAGCATTGAAGCAACAGCTTCAACCAGGTCAAGAACCATTCCTACATACACCACAACTAAAATACCAACTCCCTCCTTCACCTAGAGAACGATTTCAACAAGAAAACTTTAATACCATGTAGAAAATTGCTCTAATTCTTTTAATGCAAATTTAGAAATTTCAGCTTTTTCTTAGAGGTTTCCCAAAACTAGTCCATGTGAATTTACAACCTTAAGTTTGATCTGAAAAATAATTTACAATCGTAAGCAACGGATACTATTCCACTTCTTTTCAACCCCAATCAACAAGGAAATCCAAGAGAAAATATATCAAATGTGTGCCAACAATATATCTACCCTAATGTCTTCAATATCAATTTTAATACCCTTAACAATTTTATCCTTAACCTATGTCAAATTAGAAAGACGTATAAGTGTTGGAAATTACCAAACCATGAAGACAATAATATTTGAAAATCAAATCTACAACAAGACAATTTTGGACATCTAAAACATCATGTGTGTGTGTGTGTGTGTGTGTGTGTGTGTGTGAGAGAGAGAGAGAGAGAGAGAGAGAGAGATGAATTTCAAATACATACTCTCAACTAAAGATAAGTTGGTACAAATCTACAAACTATCAAAAAACCTAGTTAAGAAAAACATGAAAAACTCTAGCTCCACCAAAGATATTCCACAAGCTAGATTCAACACTATCAAGCCTCCCTGGCTCTAATCAATACATCTCCTCTCTCCTCTTATTCTTCAACAAGTAGAACCCTAAGGTTTATCACCAAACCTTAATTCCTTGCCTCCTTGGGGTAGAAACCCTAACCCTATACTTAAATAATGCTCAAGAAATACTAGTTCCCCAAGACAAGAGAGACAAAGTACAAAGAAGAATCTTTGAGAGAGAGAGAGAGACTAAAGCACTCTTCTCCTCACATATATAAATACAAGATGATGATGATGATACAAATCAAATGACTCTTTCCTTCCTCTCTATATATAAGAGGTAAGGGATACCTACAATACAAAATTGGGCCGAAATACTCACAACCAAACTACTATAAAATAGTAAGCTCACAAATATGAAGCACTCATCCTACAAGTGATACATATCAAAATACAAGGTGAAGAAAACCCAAATGCAAGGCTCCAAGAGAATGGAACGCTTCATTAAAGGTCCAACGCTCCTCCTCCAAAGGCTCCAATGCTCCAATGCCTCTCCAAGCCAAGGTGTCATCACTGGGTCCACCAACCTACATAAGTATTCCCTCAATCCAAGTTAGCATAAGTCAAGTAAGATAATCCATGTAAGTGATCCAAGTAACTCCATGTTGTCTATGTATCAACACCCTCCTCTAGAATTTTAAATAGTCCTCCTCCAATGTAGGGCATGTTGATTTTCCTTAATCCCGACACCTAGTTAATTTGTTATCTAGTGATTTATTTGTTATAAATCCAATTAGAAGCTCACAAAACATGATACACTTGTTGGAATAATCAACTCAAATAAATATAGTGGAAGAAATACTAGACACCAAAATATCATACACAATACAAAAAGATATTCTACGCATCAACTAAGCCTATCATTCAAATAACTTCAAAGTTTACAAGGGCTAGCTTACTGGTAAAATGGCCCACAGAGAAATACAAAAAAACTTAGATAGCACCTCCAAACCCTAACAACTCCTGGTCTGTTGTACAACCTTGAACTTTCACATTTATATACATTCCTTTCCTTTTTCAAACCTATGTATACACGCTTATCTCCATTGAAACTCGCATACATGTACACAAAGAATGTACATGTATGCGAGTTTCAATGCAACCCTATACGATGCAACCCTATTGTTGCGGCTCCAATGTTGTGAAACCCACTTGCAGTTGCCTCTGTTCTCTATTCTCCCCTACTTGTACCAATCTCTAGATGGAATTCCTTCTCCAACTATCCAATATCTCCTTGAATCACAATCCTCCATGATCCAACCCTCTCAGTATAAAAAAGAGTATCAAGTGTCTCATCCTTCATCCGTGTCATGCTTTTATAATATTGAGTTAATACCTAACCCTAATCTCCAAAGTGATTGATGGTTGAGATTTCTTCTCACCTCACTTGAGATCAATAGCTAATATTTAATTCACTAACACTAATTACTTGAGCATTTCATTAAAATATCTCAATTAATTAATAAAATCACTTTACTTTAATAAATCATTTAATTAGAGTAAATTACCAAGGTAGAAAGATTTGGATGACTTCCACACGTCTAGACACTAAGACCTGCATGGAAGTACTTGTCCTATGCTACAAACATCAACACTCCCTCCTAGCGAGGGAGGTATTCTGTACCACTCCAAGTTTTTCTCCGAAGAACACAAAATTCCCTTTATCCAAGAGATTGGTTAGAATATTTGCAACCTACTCATCTATGGAAATGTAATGAAACTTTACTGCTCCCTTATGGATCTTGTCTCGGGTGAAGTGATATAAGATCTCAATATGCTTGGACCTATGATGGAATACTGGGTTTTCAAAGATATTGATACAACTCTGATTATCATAGTATATGATTGTAGGCTCCAACTCCTTATGAAATAAACCTGTAAGAAATTTGCAAAACTAACAGGCTTCACAACTAGCCAAAATCACTTCCTTGTACTTCGCCTCTGTTGAAATGAGTGCTACAGAATTTTTCTTCCTGTTGAACCATGTAATCATTGTTGATACCAAGTTGAAGCAACACCCTAAGGTGTTCTTTCTGTCTATTGCACTCCTTACCCAATTTGAGTTTGAATATCCCTGCAACCTCACTATATCACCTCCAAGATACATCAACCCTTAATCCATTGTACCTCTCAATTACCTGAGCACATGCTTCATTGCAATCCAATGCACCTGCCTCAGCTCCACCATAAGTTGACTCAAGGTGTTCACAAAAAAAAAAAAATGGCCTGGTGTTGACCAAATACATCAAGGACCCTATCAGATGCCTATATATTTTGCAATCCACCAACTATGAATCTGAAGTAACAACCTTCTTTATATTGGTAACCATATGTGCAGCCATCGGTCTACAATCCTCCATCTTAAATCTCCTCAATATCTCTACTTTGTACTTCCCTTGACCAAGAAAGATCTCTCCCAATATTTTCCATACCTCTAGACCCAAGAAATAATGCATCAATCCAATGTCCATCATCTCGAACTCTATATCCGAATATGCTTTTCACCCTCCTATAAGATCCTTTGCACCTATGAGAAACAAATCATTCATGTACAACACCAATATGAGTAGATCAGACCCAACAAGTATGAATTACAAGTTAGGATCTTCCTCACTCTTGGTAAATCCCATACTCTACAAGTATCTGTCAATCCTAGAATACTATGCCTTGGGTTCCTTTTTAAGTTCGTACAAGGTTTTATTAATCCTGCACACATAAAGATCTCTCCCATGTACCTCAAATCCCTAGGGTTTCTCTATATATACTTCGTCCTCAATAATCTCATTGAGGAAAGTTGTCTTCACATCCATCTGGTGAATCCTCCACCTCATAACTAACATAATATAAATAATAGGTTGAATAGAAGCATACCCAGGGACTAGAGAAAATTTCTCCTCATAGTCCACTCCCTCCCTCTAGGAGAACCTTCTTGCCACAAACCTCGCATTGAAATTATCGATGCTACCATATGCAACATGATTGATCTTGTAGAGCCACCTATAACTCACAATTGGATTCCCCTTCGGTCTCGGCACTATGTCCCACACATCATTCCTCATTATAGAGGTGTACTCCTCCACCATGGAATCCCGCCAAACCTGTTGATCAGTCACTTCATAAAAAATGGAAGGCTCAACATCCATGATGATACTCATAAGCACCATATAGTTCAGAAACTTCCAAAAATGTGTGATCTCTCTGACTGCACTCCTAGGAGCCTCACCAACATCCCTCAATGTTTGCAATAGCTGTTAATTTTTTTTTATTCTCATATCTTGATAGTGTTGGCAGCAATAATATATTTTCTATTTTTACAAGCTGCCTACACAGGGTCTCTAAATTTCCATTACTCGTGATTAGCAACGACACTTATCACTTGTCGCTTTTTACATACCTTCCTTTCGATTTTTGTTTTCATGACTGTAAGCATGAAAACTTGTTGTTGGAATTCACACTTTGTTTCGATTTTTTATCAAAGGATAATTGTTCATATGGTCTATTGTCGAATTGTCGTATTTTGTTATGAACATGATTGTTTTCCTTGTTTATAACCCCTTGGTCTTAAACATGCCTTGGTTACATAAGTAAAAAACCTCCCACTCATCAATATTCAATTAATATTAATGGGGTTTGATTCATAAAATTCTTTTAACACAATGTTTATTTGATACATTTACCTTGTAATCAAGTCATGAGTGTGCGTTCTATGGTATTCAAGTGCTTACATCCTTACACTACCCATATCCCAAGGTATCATATGAGGTACAGCATGATATTATTGCTCTGTATGGCCTCGGACTTCACAATCTCTTTCCCCACACATGGTGATTAACACCTCTGACTACCATTTCAAATTGTCATTGCATTGTTTTGTGGAAACTTGGGGCTATGACTCTGTGTTTTCTTATCAAAACCTACCTTCGATTTCGGTGTTGTTTCACCTCTGTTCGCCATGGTTCCAGTGGTGAGGATTGAGCCCAATGGCATCCAAACATTGTTATCTTATGACAACGCCAGAGATGATTTAGAAAGGAATGGTTGGCGTGTGTTCATTGAAAAGTTTAAAGGTTTCAATCTAAGAGTTTCCCAAGAGTTCGCATTATGGATGCAGAGCAAATATCGGTCTGTGCAGTTGGATGTAACTGAAGACTTCTTAAAGCTAACCCCGTATTTTCCTCCCAGAGACATGTTTTTGTGTGAGCGATTCTGAGCAAACGGTTTTGAATTAGATCAAACCCTTGAAAACCCAGAACCAAAATGATCCCTTCTACCGTCATAGCAGTCAGTTTCCCCAGAAATTAGATCATTACAGAGATATAGCTCGTCCTTTAGAGGTCAAATATCAAATTTTCTCTGTGGCTGAAAGGAGCATTTTGGTTTGTTTGCAAGTGTTGAAACATTTGTGACTTCTCCAGGCCTGTGCATTAGCATCCCAAAACACCCCTCTCACTCGTCCAGATATGTGTCTCAACCTCCTACTGTGAACCCTTGATCACTCCAAAGGATATTCAACCAGTCTACCAGCAAGTTATACATCTACAGGACATGTGATATTTAAAAGAAAAAACGTAGAAGCAGCTACAGCCATCATGATTCGATTTGATTTCATGATCAGAGGTATGATTTTGTTTAATTTTAGCACGATTTGGTCACTCTTAAGTTAGGATATACAATTTGATTCAATAAACTATTTTTCTGAATAAGATTAGTTTTTTTTTATTGCATTGGCTATTACAACTAGCTACAGATTCTGTAGCTAGTTAGAAAAATTTGAATTGCTTGTCTTGATAATTGAAAATATATCTAAAATTTCCCCATTTTGGTTTGTTAACAGGAATCCATGATTTTCAAAGAGATTTGAAGCATTGTTGGGATCTTCCAGCCATACCATATTTGTGTTTTTAGTAAATACATTAGGTTGTTAGTTTTTTGGTATCAAGTAAAATCTGGGAGGTTGCATCCCCCACATTTTTTGGAACAGATTGGATGTTATCAACAGGAAACATTTTGTTCTTGAACCTATATAAGCATGTTATTTTGTAAACTTGAAGCCATCTCTGCTGGGGGCAAAAATTATGGATTTCTGACTCACAGACTTGAATAGAATATGATATTTTTCACAGCTTTAGCTTCTCCATATCGTGTTTTTTATTCAAGTCATGATTATTTCGATTTGTAATTAGATTATGATTGCTTTAGCTATCGTGGTTTATTGCAGATTGGTATGATAAAAAAAATTATATGTTATCCTTTTTTTATGTCCCATATTTAACATACAGTAATTATTATGTTCAAACTTGAGATTAAGAGATTTATCTTCATCATTTGTTGAACATTTATACACAAGTTTTCACAGCAGGATTTATCTCAATGTGGCCACTTGTGAAATTATAAGATTGTTGTTACTATATCTCTTATATGTTCTAT
>JASDQU010586711.1:0-14187 GCA_032191745.1 Picea mariana | reverse complement strand
ACCATCTTTCTTCTTACCTGGACACTCATAGGATTTGTGTCCGATTTTTCCACAGACAAAGCACTTTACTTCACTGCCTCTACCTCTTCCTCTTCCTCTAGCTTGAGGAAAAGTATTTCTATCAGCATATTGCCCTCTCTCTGAGCTTCCTCCCCTCTCATGTTGAGTTTGAGGTTTCTTGCCCTCTTCTTTATATTTCTGAGTTCTGTCTTAGGAAATTGTTTTTCCTTTGGCTTGACTTCTAACTCGGCCTCTTTGACCTTGCTTCCGGCTCAGCTTCTCTTCGGCTTTCAGAGCTATCTAATAAGCATATTCCATAGTTCGAATGGTCATCATGCTCATCTCATCTTGAATTTCATACTACATACCATTCATGTACCTGGCAACTTTTTCATCATCACTCTCTCGATGACCTGCTCTGATGTTTATCTTGTAGAATTATTCAGTGTATTCTTTCACTGACATCAGCTTCTGTCTCAAATTTTGCATCCTCCGAAATAGAGTGATTTGATAATCCTTGGGTATAAATTTGGATTTCATCTTTGCAACCATTCTATCCCATCTTTTGATTTTCTACTTGCCTTTGCAGCGTTTGTCAGCCTGCAGTTCATCCCACCATAGTGTTGCATGCCCTTTAAGTTTAGTAACGGCATGTTTGACTTTCTTGTCTTCCTCGACATCCTCATATTCGAAGTATTTATCCAGAGCTCTAATCTAGTCTAGAAGCTCTTCAAAATCTAAGTTTCCCTCATACACTGGAATGTCCATTTTTGCTCTAGCACCTATCCTTGCAACAACCCTGAATAGGCGTTCGTCTGCAGCATCTTTGACTGCGACTTCTTCTCCTTTATTTCCAACTTCATTTTCACTTTCAGCCTCGCTGATATCCCCAGCATCAACTGTGCACCTCTGTGTTGTCTCCATGGCATCAAGCCTGGCACATAACTCACGCATTTCTCTTTCTCTTGCTGGATCAGGCATTGGCATTGGCCTGTCTCTTCTTCTTGGCGGCATGGCTGTAAAATGTTCCCCTGTTCTCTCTGCTACAGAAAACAAAGAACTTGTTCTGAGCTCTGATAAAAAATGATGCAGAACCCCGACCCTCGGGCCAAGATCCACGCAGGATCATTCCAAATCTTCCCCTGAGTCTGATTGATTCTTTGATTTCCCCTCAGGGAATACTTCACACACACAACAGTGTTTTCCACAGGTCTTTATAGGTATGCCCACGTGATCAAACACAAGGCATCAATCCAAATTTCCTGACCAACAATATGATCGTGCCCTTTGCCGAATCGGGATTTCAGGTTTCGGAATATCATGATTCCTGTTGTCTTGTTTCTTAACTTTTCAACCCGCCTAAACCTGAAATGTCAAAACACTAAAATCTTTGGCCACGTCCTCCTCCACAGTTGTATCGCATTTCACGACTTTGGGAATTCTCGAGCAAAGAATCCTGACCTCTTGTCTTCGAAACAACCGAAATGTCGAACCCCGATGCGTTCAACAAAGTCTGGCTCCCCAACGAAACTTTTCACCGATTCGGAGTTTCAGACTTCGCGAATCCGGATACAAGTGTCCCAGTTCTCCAACCTCCGATACCCAAAATAGTCAACAGAGATTGACTCTGCCTGGCAACAAGTACACGCCACATGTCTTCCCCACTGTACTATGTTTCCCACGTGGATTCTTGCCACCTGTCCAGTCAATATTTTCGTCTTTCAGAACTTGAACAACCCTTCGACCGTCGTTCCTCTCCCACTTCAAAACCCCGAACTCCGAAATGGTGCCTTCCATGGAAGCAATGGCTATAAGCCTTCGTTCGATCCAACGGCCTGCGTTATTTCGGGCTTCCGGGTACCAGGAGTTTGAAACTCTCGATCCCAAAACACTGCCTCCTCTGCTTTCTGACACCCGAAGTGCCGAAATCCTGAAATTCCACGCTAAAATCATGTCGCGACTCGTGACTTCAGGATTGTCGCTCCACTGTGCCCCGACTCCTTGTTGTCAGGACCCCCGAAATGCCAAACTCTGAAATTCTGAAGCACCAAAACCTCTACGCCTCTTCTTCACACATGATAATCCATTTCGTGATTCAAAAGTTCGAGTGACCAAGGGATTTGGCTTGCACTTCGGACTTACAAACCCCGATTTACCGAAATGACCTTGATGGCTCGACGATCACAATCAATGGTCGATGTTGAATCTTGAAACCAACGTAATGGTTTCATCCAACCCTTATCCACCCTGCAACTCCTTTGGTTCCTACGGTCCTCGCAACTTCGCGAGTTCTCCATGGAGAATTTCAACCGTCCGATTCACTCCTCAATGAATCTCTGTGAAACTAGCCAATTTTCTTTTGCTGAAACTTAACCTTCTGTGCAATGATTCAGATTCTCGTCTTCCTTTGAATACTTCAAAGGAGATGATCCTCCTGAGATTTCTATTGCAACCTCAAGTCTCGAGAGGACTCCTACATGCACTCTTTGTGGCAATCTTTCAAATACTTCTGTGTATTTGATACTTCGACTCTGTGCACTCTCGGAAACAACAGTCCTTCACTCTTCAACCTTAGTTGATAAATTCTAAGGCTTCAACTAGTCTGCGCACACCTTGCATGGCTCATGTGCTTCACTTGCACTTTTGTTGGAATGAGAACAGCGGTATCCTTCCTGAGCTTTCTGAGATAAAACTCAGACCCCTTGTCAATGCACACCTTGCGGACGTTTCACTGCACTCCTTGCAGGAACTATCTCGGGAAGAGAAACAATTGAAACTCATTCTTCTCTCTTAGACTTCATACATTCAACACAGAATAACAACAAAGGCATAATAGAGTGAATAAAACAATTGTAAGCATACCATTCAGCATATGTAAATAGAAAACATCATAACACCATGAAATTTGAGTCAAAGCTTCATATATTAACTCAAATACTCCTGTACATGGGTTCTTCTCTACAACTATCTGCTATAGTTCAACAGCTTATGAAATCTCTCTTCTTCTATTCTAATGATACAATAATACAAGGGTGAGGGTGTCTATATCCATTTTCCCTCCTACTCTCTAAACTGTCTAATCTATGAATCCAAATCTACCTACTTTCATTAATTACGTATAAATGCTTTTACATACTATAGATGAGAGCAAGGCTCAAGATCTGTTTATAATATCTAAGATATAAATGTAAGTACGCTTTCCCCAGCTATCACATTAATATCCACTTCATTAATTTTGCAAAAACATTTCAAAATGTGTAAAATGTGTGCTTTGCTTCTCCAACTGTCTTCCGCCTTATGCTTGCTTGGTTGGCTGCTTACGATGCTCCTGCATCACAAATTCTTGAAATAGCAGTAACCATCGACATATTCTCCCCCCCAACATTGGCTTGTTAACTAGGTATTTTAGGGTTGAGTGAGCTGTGAACATCTTAAAGTGTTATAATTCTGTTCTGAGTCTGATAATTTCCTGCTTGCGAATGCTATCGGGTGATCCAAGTCTCCTGCTCCTGGTTGCACTAAGATAGCTCCAAGTGCTATTCTTGACCCATCTACATGTACATGGAATGTATTTTCCCAGTCTGGAAATACCAATATTGGTGCGGTGACCATATTTTTCTTCAGGGTATCCAGACCATGTTGGCACTCGTCGTTCCATTGATACTTGGTGTCCTTCCTTAACAGTTTTTCCATAGGTGTTGTAATCTGCGCGTAGCCTTTGATGAATTTCTTGTAATATCCCGTATGTCCTAACATTTCTCTTAGTTGGTGGACTGTTTTTGGTGCTGGTAGGTTAACAACGACTGCGATTTTGGCTAGATCCACTTGTAAACCATGTTTGCATACTATGTGTCCCAGTAGTATCCCAAATGGTGTTCCAAATATGCATTTCTTGATATTCAGTGATATCCGGCACTATCTGCATCGTTCTAACATTGGGCGTAAAACTTCCTCATGATCATTTGCCGAAGAATCCACAGTTTGTGTCATTTTGTCATTTGAGAATCTCCGGCAAATGATTTTGAAATTCCTCACCACAGAAATCTGAAAACTTCCTCATGGTTTTTTAACAGGCTATAAACCGTCCAATCATCCAGGTATACTTCGATAAATTGGTGGATGAATTCCTTAAATGGTGTGATCACCACTCTGGAGAATATCACAGGTGCATTCTTCAATCCGAACAACATGACTGTGTACTAATACGATCCCCATTATGTCACAAATGTGGTCTTCTGTCTATCCTCTTGTGTTATCTTAATCTGATGATATCCCGAAAATCCATTGATGAATGAATAGGCTTCGTGTCCTCCTACGTTCTTGAGTACTTCATCCATGTATGGTGTGGGGAATGGGTCATGTAAGCATGCATCGTTCAACTTCCTCAAGTCGATGCATATCATGATCCCTCTTCCTTGTTTCTTGTCTTGTACTTCCATCGAGCTTATCCATTATGATTCTTCGACTAGTTCGATGATGCCAGCCTCGAGCATCCTATCGATCTTGTCTTTAACTTTCTGTTTGTAGATGGGGTTCAGACTATATGGTCGTTGTTTAATGGGTATTGCCTCAGTTCTGAGTGGTATCTTCATTTCTCCTAATTCTCTGGCTATTCCTTTTATCTATGTAAAGGTCGTGGGAAAAAGGTCGGTGTATTCGCACAACAATTTTGTGATGCTTTCTAGTGTCTGTTCGTCCCAATAATCTCCAATGCTGGCCATTTTGGGCTTCTCGGCGGTCCCTATGTTAATCTTATTTATATTGATTGGCGCAGAGGTGACCTTAAATTCTAAGGGTGGTCCCTCCACATTTCTCTCACCTTCGACTTCTTTGATCTGAATATCACGTGGATCATCTTCATCCAGTGCTTCTTCCTGTACATGGTAGATGACAACAATTCCTTGAATGTCTTCTTATTCTGCTGTTGTACCTCTGTGATAACTTCCACTTCTAGTTCTGTAATGAATATGACATCTCTGATCCATTTGAGGGCCGTGTCTATGTTGGGGTTCTCATGCTTGAATGAGAAAGTGACTATAAAGTTATGTTGGAGTGGCGCCCATATCTTGGTTCCTTTTCACATTTCCTGGTCTATATACCAATTCACTGGTATGCCTTCTAAAGTACGCATGAAGTGGTGAGGCCATTCCTCTGGTGGTGTCATTTTCCACAGTTTTTTACATGCCTCCAAGTGTTCTACTCCTAGTCCATCATATTTTTGTCGGTTGTTCCATATTTGTTTTGTGTTGAACCTTATGCGCAGTAATCGTTTTCATTGGTACCAATCTGTGATAGTATCTTTGTGTGCACTCCACCATATTGCAGGTGTAGCCTTTAGTGCTAAATCTAGTGCTAATAGTCTCTGGTTCTCTAATACTTCGTCTTCGTATTGTGTCAAGAAAGTTTCCAAGTCATTTAGCCCGTGAAAACTGGGTGGTTCTCTGATTTCTGTGCCAAGACATCTTACTGCACAGTCTATTCTTGCACACCTTCTTGTGGATACTTTGTGTAGTCTTTGCTACCAGTTTTCTAACCCAATGTATGAGTTCGTTGTGCATGAAGTAATGCTCCGCCAACTAAGTATATGTCTGCAATTGGGTTTATATAGTCTGCATCGCACGTAGTTGTTCTGTACAATTGGCTGATTTTGTCTAGATCCAGACAAGTGGGTTTGACGAACCTCTCACCTTCTAATGGGTCGAGTGGAGCTATAACCCTGTAGTCTCTCGACTCAAATGTCATTTTTCTAGTCTTCAAGTAAATTATGGCCTGGTTGTCGAATGCCCAATCCATTCCAAGTAGCACTGGGTAAGGTGTTGTATCGTCTACTATTTCGATGACTTCAAAGTCTGCCTTAGTGCGCACGCCATCCAGATATACAGTTACTCCTTTCACTCTACCTATTGGTAGGACTCTATGTTGATTTTCTAGCTTTAATTGAATAGTTGAGTATCCCAGTGTAGGTTCTCCCATGCATTGCCATGTGGTTTTTGGTAGTACATTCACGTCAGATCCTAGATCTAGTATAATATCTCCCATGTTGAAATCCCCAATGTTAGCATTGATTCTAAATTCTCTACTTGTTCTTCTTCTTGTGTGTAGGTGGTTGACAATTTTCAGTTATGGCTTCTATTCTGTCTCATCGCTACATTTCTCTAGGATGTTTTGCAATACTTTGATAGATGAGGGATCACCTAACATTTTGATGCATGATTGAAAAAAGTCTTTGAGAGTACTTACTTGTTCCTTAGGTTATATTCTATTGGTATGGTCCAGTGATGGCGGCATGTCATATTCCGGAGCTTCCTTGTTCTGTTGTGCAATCACCGCTATGTCATCCTTCTGTAATTCTTGTTGGGCTTATGTAAAGATCTCCTTTTCCTTTTGCGCGTCGAACTACTTCTTGGGGTCAGGGTTCTTCTTTACCCATTGGTTCTGCGTTGGGTCCTATCGAACTGCGTCGTTTCCTGCTTTCGTTCCTCCTCGAGTGACTATGTTGATTTTTCGTCCATCATCCCTTGCTTCAGCTAAAATCCACTGAACATTCTAGTTATTTTGGTTCCTTTTTTCCTGGATCTTTAAAAGTAGTTTCGAACATTCCTCTGTATTGTGGTCTGAAGTGCGACAATACATACAGGTCATTGGTGGTAGTGGGAATTCCCGTGCATAATGTCCTGGTTGTTGGAAATTGTGACATATGACTGGTCCCCTCCCACATATGAAACCTCCTCTGGCTCATCCTGCTCCTCTATAGGTTGTGCAATCACCTCGTGGCGTGTAATATTGTGGTTCTTGATTATACTGCACGGTATTGTACTAGGGTTGTGTTGGGTTGTACTGCGGTTGCGTGTTATTATAGGGTTGTTGCGTAGTATTATACTACTGTTGCACAGTGCTGTATGGTATTGGGGCTTGAGTGAACTGTGGTGTTGCCTACCCAGTCATCATTTATTCCTGTACCCTGTAGGAATATGAGATTCTTTCCCACATCAGCTCCATAGTTATGCAATCTTTGTCGTCATGGCCGACTGAATTGCAAAAATTGAAATATGAGTTCGTTGGGACTGTTTGGTATTTCTGCATCATCATGCAATGGTAAGGGTCGTGACCCAGTTTATTTCATATTTCACACCATAGTTCCCCCTGTGGTAGTGGGTTTGGCATCCATGTTACCATATACTGTGCAAATGTTGGACATTCGTTTTTTTGGTGTCCTTTTGTCTTGCATGTGGTACACCAAACAACTTCTCGTTTGTCCTTGTTCTTATTCTGGTTCAGCTGGAATGTTAAGTTCTTTAGATCCTCTTTTAGTTCTTCGATATTCAGGTCCATCTGTTGATATTGATTCTCTTCCAATTGCAAGGCTGCCTGCAAAGCCTCTGCTTGTGTCTAAAACTTATGTCTTCGTAGTGGGTATTTTAGGTGTGGAAGTAGTGAGTTGATAAACATGTGCTGATGTTGCATCTCGGTCATGAGGTATTTTAACTTCCCTTTTAGTCGCTTGAACCTTTGATCAATCTCCGATACCAATTCTCCTGGTTTTTGTCTCATTTCAATCATCTCGTTCATATACTGATCCTCTGAGCTCAGCTTCTGGAACTCATTGATTAATAGTTTCTTCATGTCATTCAGTGTCCTTGTCATCCCTGTAGCATTGTTTGTGTCTAGACTCATGTACCATTCTAGCGCGTGCTCTTTTAGCGTGATCACTAGTTGCGCGAGTTTGGTTTTGTCATCAGTGATCTACTTTGCTTCCCAGATCTTGGCACAAATGAATAGATGCTTCTCAGGGTCTTCTGTTGCTCCTCCTTGAAACTCTGATAATCTGATAGTAGGGTTGTGTCCTGCCATTCTGAGTACTGAACTACTGCCTCCTCTGCGCGGTGTGGATACTTGACTAAGATTACCTAAACTGACTGCTTCAGTTTTCGCTCCTTGTGTAGATGTACATCCTGCTGTCAGACTTCCTCTGAACTTTGGTTGCCTAAACGGTGGTGTTCTCTATGGTGTATTGGTCGCGCATGGGTTTATGGGTTCCACACTGACATTGACCTGAAAGGGGTGGTTGTCTTCTTCTCCCATTCTTGGGCCTCTAATTTTCCTCTCATAGGTGGTGTGCAAGATTTCCTCAATCTGCTCCATAGCTCGGAGATCCTCTACCTCCTCCTCATCACTTACCAAGCCCTCCCTTTCAGCTATGGCTCTCTTCTTGGTGTTTATCTTATATTGGTAGGGTGCTCCGCTACACGTCGTTCCTGATGACGGCAAGATCCACTTGAGCCAGTTATCATCCATTGAGATCAAGTCCAAGGATTCCTCTTCCTTATTCTATTTATCCTTCCCTCCTTCCATTCCTCCTTTCTCTGTCAGTGCTTCCCCCCTTCCCCCATACGTGAAGGGAAGTCTAACTGTCTGATTCCATTGTCATTACACCTTTGTTATAAAGCAGTTTCTTGATAGAAGTATACAGGGATCAAATATACCTTCCTCTGGGTCCTCGTAGAAATTATTGCTCGGTTGCGCTGTATGACTTTGTTGTGTCTACCGCAAACTCTATGATCAATCCTACCACAATACTGTCAAGACAAAAGTCTATTGCACGGATGAATTTATTGTTCACCTGCTTCAGCTGCTGAATCTGTACTAGAGTCCAATCTATCCATTGAATCCGGTTTGTTGGGTGATTATCCGTTAATCTTAATATCCACTCTTGTAGTAGATGCGAAAAATCACAGAAAAAGATTTCGTGTAAATCCATAAACACGTATTTATCTAGGTATCTGTGTGGTGTGATTCTAGGGTTTCTATTGTCTTTGTGTGAAAATTCTAGCTCTTTAGTGCTCAACCAACCCTCAATTTCTTCTCTCGTGGGGTTCTAAGGTCTCCACATTCCCTTCTAATGGCTCATTGCTTCTTCGATGGTTCTTGTCCACTCTATCTCATCTATTCAGTCCTATCTTGTTCCTCTTAACTCGACAATGAAACCATTTGTTGGTATCTTTTATCTGAGTTATTGACCCAGGGTTCATTTCATTCGGGATTCCAACAAAGCCTCTAACTATCGGCCCTCATGGTAAACCAGAAGGCAACGCAGCGCCTGGAAGGTACTGTGCAGTCTCACCCGAGATAGCTATAGATGGTTGACTGTAAGACTCGGGTGTTTACAGTCTGGGACAGAGTAGGGGATAAAGGGTTTCTTGATTACGGCCCTATTCTACGAACCGTTACTATAATCTACTTGTTCTTAAGAATCGCATGCATATAACTCAAAATATAAACGGATTCTAGTAATGAATTTGGTTATTCATCAATTATAATCATCTATTGCTGAAAGCAGTTAAAGATATGCAGACATTCAACACATTACATAGAGATTATTGTGGTTCACCCCTCCTGGGCTACATCCACAAAGATCTAGCTTTTGGCTCTTTCATTATGGTGGTTCTTGATTTCCTTGCGCTGCGCACTTATAGTGGTCCACAAAAGTGGGTAAGATCTATGTGAGGCGAACTAGATCACACCAGGCTCTACAGCCTGCAATCTAATCCTCAGATCTACCTTCCCTCCTATATATTCTTGCTCAACAACTTAGAAAACTCGGTTCATACAACTCAAACTCCTTCCCGCATCGCCGACAGAAATACTCGGAACAATCACACAATGACAATCGTAATCCTCATAAAAATTAACATAAAATCAACAATGATAACAACAATAGCAATAACCACACCCTATATGATACTTTCGTATCTATATTTATACATTTCAGGCTTTTCAGCCACTTACAGAATATTACCAAAACCCTAACCCTTCTTATGCTAGGTTTTTCTCCCGTGCACATGTTGTTCCTCCTCCAGCTATCGCTTTCCTCTATGCACGCTTTCTTGCATTCGCCCGTGCTGATGTTTTGCCAGTTGTCACTTCAATTTCCTGCACGCTTTCTTTCCCATGATCGTCCTTCTTTCCACTTCAGCCTGGTGCCAACAACCATACACCATGCACTCCACATCTCATGAAACACCCCCAAACATGGTGTAAATACTTTAAGATTAACCCTGAAAACTAATAGTCCCCATTTACAAAGAAAATGTTTTCAACAACACTAGTCAACTCTCTTTGCAACTTAATTGAACCTAACTTTTGCAAATCTAAACCCAGTGCAGTCTCAAAATCAACTATTATCTTATAAAAATGAATTATCACCCATCCATCACACCTCCAACAAGGCATCACACTAAACTTCCTCAAAAAAAATTGTAGGCTCACATATGGAAGAACCTAATGCAATATGGCTAGAATATCACCTAGGAGGAATACTCACCCTCACTAAAGATCCTTGTGCTCCTACCCACTTATATTCCTTCTATAATGTTTGGGTAAGCCGTCTTGGCTTTCTGTGTGCTAAAGTAAAAGGTGAGTGCATATCCATCCCCAATCTCACCTTGTCCACCCTGAATCTTACTCATATCGAAACTCTGAATCAATATATAGAACAACAACCACCTCTCTCTCCTCAATCACTAAAGGGAAATCCCATGAATTGGAAGACCTCATGTCTTCTTCAAACTTCACATATTTTCTCACTACTATATTTTTCTACGCTAGATTGTAGATCTTGTAAGTTGTAGAAGTAACATTGTATCCAGTAACACTAGATGTTATCACAACATCTAGAACCTCCAAAGAGCGATGACCATTTGTGAATCTGAAAGAACATGACCTTGGATAATAAGATACATGTATAACTCCATCATCCCTCAATTCAACATCATGGGTCAAAAATCTCTAAACATCACATCATGAGCTATTTAGGATGTCCTACAAAAATAATCACATATCCATACAATACTAAGACAAGCGAATCACATCTATCAAAATGACAAATATAGAGATCTACACAAGTCACAACCAAATTTAAATATAAATCTTGTGGCATAAGTAACAAACCACATAGGGTTATCAACAAACTATGAACATGTGAAACCCTCTCATGCACCTCAAAGTGTATGGAAATTGAAGTATCAACAAGTTCAACTTCATTTTTCTAAAAGAATCCAACAACAACCCTATCCATGTACTCTACAACACTCCCGTCATATGCAAGCTTGGAATCCATCCTTGATCCCACAATAGGATATAAACCTATTTCCATGTCACCCTACCATGCATGCTCTATATGTTCCTACTTAAAAATCAAAGTCTAATCCAACCTCTCACCTGAATGCACAAGTGTCGTAGGATCAACAAGCAACTTGTAAAAGCCACATTCTTGCACCTGTTTAGCCAAAGTCCTTGGACTAGATAAACTATAATCATTGATAGTGCAATATTTTCCTTCAAATGCACCTTTACAATGATGATCTACCATAATAAGAAAAAACTAAAGAAGGTTCTTTAAAATGGGAATAAATAAAACATCACCTGATGGAAACTTGAAGGAGATGGAGCCAACTCCTCCAAAATGATAAGTAGCATTATTCCCCAACTCTACATTCATGCCTTCCTCTTTCTCCTTGGGTTTGTTAAAGAGTGACCTGTCATAAGTCACATGTCTCGAAGCTCCACTATCCACATATCATCCAACACTAGACACAATGTTAGAAGACAAACAAGAGACCATGGAGAAGGTAGTCTCAAACAGAGAGGAATCCTCCTCTACACCTGTTATAGTACCAATTGCAACCTATTTCTTTCCCTTCCCCTTCTTATTTAATGGACACTTGTAGGCATAATGTCCTATCTCGTGACATCGAATATACATCACTTTACTCAAATCCTTCTTTCACGTACCAATACCTTCCTTCTTCTTGTATCATTTCTTACTACCCTTCTTCATCCTCCTAATGAGAGAAATCTCATCTACCTCTTCTCYCGTTGCYTAGACCAAGGTTGTATCATGATTTCTTCCTGCACAATATCATTACACAACTTTGCAAAAGGTGGAAGATTCTCACAAGCATAAACGCCCTAGACAAATRGCCTCCAAKAAGGTAAGAGTCAATTGAATGAAATGGACACCAAATCCTTCTCCTCCACCTTCATCCCAATGTTAGCCAGATGATATCTCAACTTTGTGATCCTCGTCATATAGTTCACCATGGTATTTGTGTGACTCATGTGAATAGCTAAAAGTTTTTTTAGCAAGAGAATATGTCAATAAACACGAGAGCTTTGAAACAAATCAACCAAAGCCCAAAACATGTCCTTACCTATCGTCTTCTATTCAATGTGAGGGATGAAATGGTACTTCAACGAAATTAGAATGATTATATTTTCCTTGGCCTCCTTCTTATGATATGAAACCAATTGTGTTGGATCAACAAGTTCTAAAACCAATTTCAAAATATGCTCCCAAAGATATACTTCCTCCATAAGCATCTGTAATCTAATATTTCAAGAAACAAAATTGAAAGTTCATTCCTACCTATCATAGTCTCTAAGATCGAGAGTCATATTAAACATCTTCAAAAGAATCCCCAAATGAAAAATCAGTAGTAAATGAAGTAGACACAACCCTTCCAAGGGTCCTAGTGCTTCTTTCAAGCAACATCGGGTTTCACACCCAACAACCTCAAAGCATTGAAGCAACAGCTTCAACCAGGTCAAGAACCTTTCCTAGGTACACCAAAACTAAAATACCAACTCCCTCCTTCACCTAGAGAATGATTTCAACAAGAAATCTTTAATACCATGTAGAAAATTGCTCTAAGTCTTTTAATGCAAATTTAGAAATTTCAGCTTTTTCTTAGAGGTTTCCCAAAACTAGTCCATGTGAATTTACAACCTTAAGTTTGATCTGAAAAATAATTTACAATCGTAAGCAGCGGATACTATTCCACTTCTTTTCAACCCCAATCAACAAGGAAATCTAAGAGAAAATATATCAAATGTGTGCCAACAATAAATCTACCCTAATGTCTTCAATATCAATTCTAATACCCTTAACAATTTTATCCTTAACCTATGTCAAATTAGAAAGATGTATAAGTGTTGGAAATTACCAAACCATGAAAACAATAATATTTGAAAATCAAATCTACAACAAGACAATTTTGGACATTTAAAACATCATGTGTGTGTGTGTGTGTGTGTGTGTGTGTGTGTGTGTGTGTGTGTGTGTGTGTGAGAGAGAGAGAGAGAGAGAGATGAAGTTCAAATACATACTCTCAACTAAAGATAAGTTGGTACAAATCTACAAACTATCAAAAAACCTAGTTAAGAAAAACATGAAAAACTCTAGCTCCACCAAAGATATTCCACAAGCTAGATTCAACACTAGCAAGCCTCCTTGGCTCTAATCAATACATCTCCTCTCTCCTCTTATTATCCAACAAGTAGAACCCTAAGGTTTATCACCAAACCTTAATTCCTTGCCTCCTTGGGGTAGAAACCCTAACCCTATACTTAAATAATGCTCAAGAAATACCAGTTCCCCAAGACAAGAGAGACAGAGTACAAAGAAGAATCTTTGAGAGAGAGAGAGAGAGAGAGAGACTAAAGCACTATTCCCCTCACATATCTAAATACAATATGATGATGATGATACAAATCAAATGACTCTTTCCTTCCTCTCTATATATAAGAGGTAAGGGATACCAACAATACAAAAGTGGGCCGAAATACTTACAACCAAACTACTATAAAATAGTAAGCTCACAAATATGAAGCACTCATCCTACAAGTGATACATGTCAAAATACAAGGTGAAGAAAACCCAAATGCAAGGCTCCAAGAGAATGGCACGCTTCATTAAAGGTCCAATGCTCCTCCTCCAAAGGCTCCAATGCTCCAACGCCTCTCCAAGCCAAGGTGTCATCACTGGGTCCACCAACCTACATAAGTATTCCCACAATCCAAGCTAGCATAAGTCAAGTAAAATAATCCATGTAAGTGATCAAAGTAACTCCATGTTGTCTATGTATCAACACCCTCCTCCAAAATGTTAAATAGTCCTCCAATGTAGGGCATGTTGATTTTCCTTAATCCTGACACCTATGTAATTTGTTATCTAATGATTTCTTTGTTATAAATCCAATTAGAAGCTCACAAAACTGTTAGAAAAACAGGACCGCGGAGCAATAAAATAAAATAAATGCAGAAACAAAAACACAGAAGACACACAATACAAGAGAGACACAGATTTACGTGGTTCACCCAGTGTGGGCTACGTCCACCAGAGAAATTTCC
>JASDQU010586710.1:64344-77206 GCA_032191745.1 Picea mariana | reverse complement strand
TGATAATTTATCTCCAATATCATTGAATCATAATGTGGATTTGTAATTTTAATAACTTACAAATTTAACTCAATTTTTAAAGTTATTATTTTATAGTCTTTAATTTCGATTACTACAAGTTTTTGCTAATAATAATTTAAAATGATTATTATTTTCTTTAAGAATTTAAAATGGTTTTTCATTTATTGATGATGATGATGATGATTAACGTCCACCAAATTGGTCTATCGGATCGTAAGAGGGTAAGTGATTACTTGTGATTCTTTAGAATTTTGTTTTGTGCTGGAAAACAAAATCACCATACTTTTGTTGAGTTAAGAGGTTAGGAAGGTTGGTAGTGTAATAAATATTTTGAAAATGAGATTTAATATGGGTATAGGTTGGACAATCTAAAAGAAAGTGCTTTTCATCTTCAACCTTCTTAGTGTCACAAAAGTGACACAATCTTTCATCCTATGGGGTTTTAGGAATTGACCAACCCCTAGTTTCACTATGGAGCTCGTGAGAATTTGTTCTTATCTTAGCATTGCTTATTTTTTTCATTACACTTGGAAAAACAAATAGATAATTTTGATCTTCTAAATTAGGGTTGATTACATCTTTATAATACCTTAAATTTATTTTTTCCTCTAACTCTTTATCACACCACATTTTTTCCTTAAATTTTGATTTCATATTTTTTTAAATAGTTTCTTTATTCTGCAAAATGGTTTCTTCCATGATTCCCCAATAGTTTATCCAAGACCTGACGTCTTTATTCCATCCTCGCTTGAGTCGATGGTGGTTATGACTTGAGTTTGAAGCAATTTTAGGTAGCCTCTTGTCTTCCATGTTGTTTAACATGTTCTTATACATTAGGAATCTAGTCATAGCCATGCTCTCAATGGCGGAGAGGCTTGTTTCTAAGAGGAGGATGGGATTGGGTGTATTTCCTTTAATTTTGAGATTATAGGTTATAAAATTCTTTTGTATTTGCTCTATCTTTCTCCAGGATTCACGAGAGATACTACATCCCCAGACTTCACATCCATAAAGAATAACTGGTGTAACAAGAGTCTCAAAGAGGAGTTTATTCTTATCCCAACTCCAAAGATCAGCTCATTTACAATTGTTTTCAAGCCCATAAAATAATAAGAATACTAAGCTTACCATTAAATAACAACTATCATTTTTCCAATCACATGTTTTTTTATTAAATGGTTATGTGTAATAATGTTTAGCACATAATATTGGTATTGAGATGGGCATTTTGAAATTTAAACAAAATCATAATCAACTTCGGCTTTGTAGTCATATTGTGTCATTATTTCTCTAAGTGCATATTATATTCTATCAAAATCATTTTAACATTATAATAATGAAGGGCTTTATCATTAGTAATTTAATTAAACTTTTTGAATTTAAAACTATTTTGGATTTTTTTTATAATTATTTCTATACTCAATATGAATTTTCTCAATATGAAGTTGAAAAGTGAAATTTAAATAAAATATTAATAATAAAAAAATATTTCAATTTAGACTATACATAATGTTCACATTAAGTTTCTTATTACTTGAATATGTGTTTTTTACATCGTTCAAGAGGGAGATGTGTAACTTAATATAGTAATATAGAGTTAAGAAGTAAAATAATAATAAAAAAACATTATTAACAAAAGTATTTCAACCCCCACCACAAATAAAAATTTCAATGTGCATCTTAAATTTTATTTATATATGATGATTATGATTGATGGTGGTGGTGGTTAAAGTTTATCATCATTGGTCTATGAAACCTTAATGATTGAAATTTATTGAGAGAAAGGTTCCAAGATCATTAAACTTTCGATGGCTTAGCAGTTTAGTGGGTATTTTGACAAATATTTTTAAATTCAAATCTAATTTCAGTGGAACTCTAGGAGAAAGTTCTTTCCATATTCAACCCTCTTGCTTTCACAATGGTGACATATATTCTTTCCTACCACTAAACGTTCGATGGCTTAGAAGGTTAGTCTGTATTTTGACAAATATTTCATGTTCTTGTACATTAATGTAATGCTCATTAATCGTAATCATTAATCAAATAAACTATTAACCATGAAATGATCTATAAACATGATTGATTTATTTTGTAAAATTACTAATAGATTCATAATTTATAATTGCATTTCTAATTTTATTTAATAAAAAAATATGAAGTAGAAAACTACTACATAATTCTCATTTCCCATACTAGTTTTTGAAAAGAATAATAATAATAATAATAGCATTATGCATCATAATTTTGAAAGTTACCTAGAAATGACTTTTCATTTTCATGGTATAATGTCATGTTGCTATAATTAATCATCATCATATATTGTCATGCCACTATAACTAATAATCAAAGAAGTTTTAAGGGTTTTAAATAACTATCATTTAACAAACTTAAAAAGAAAGAGAAATCTCCATAGAATATTGTTCTTCCCCTCTTTATCAAGACTTCTTGGCAATCTTAACCAAACATCTACAAATTCAAAAAAGCTCATTTCATGATATAAAAGGATCCTAAATGATCCTATGAAGTGCATAAAATTTCTTGTCCTTAATAGATTGGTAGGTTACTTCGAAAAGAAAACTAAGCTAACTTTGTGTCCACCTCCTTGCATAAAATAAGTAATCCTACGCTTTTCATATACTCATGGTCACAATTCTTCTATTACATTTAACACTAAGAAAAGTATTTATCGATAACTAGCTATGTATTTCAAATAATTTTAAAAGTATTGAACTTAAGATAACCACCATTAGCACTCAATAGTTGCACAAATGTTACTTAACTAAACCAATTCTTGGGATTTTCATTTTCTAGAACAACCTCGAACCCTCCACACATAGCCCATTCTGAACATACCCATAAATTATAATAGTCCATGGTACCACATTTTGTTCAATAATTTTTTCAAACACTTGGTGTGCATCCTCCAATCCTCTTTCAGGACTTCAACTCAATCCATCCCCACAGAAGAGGTGTATAAATATTTGACTCTTATAGGGATATAGTCTCCTCAATTTGATCAATGCTCCATTCATCAGCTCCAGTTTCCATTTCCATTTCCAACTCTCATGGTACCAACCAATTTCCTCCGAGCCATATTCATGAAAAGATTCTTTCCATGAGACCTATGAGCTTTGTGGGTCCATAACTAGTGTTAGATTGCATAATGTACTCAACATGGATTTTACTATCCGTTGTTAAGTATCCAAAATTAGTGAAGCTAGCTTCTTCCATATCACATGTATCATTCCTTTAATATTTCCATCCTACAATTTTTTTGTATTCTCCAGGTACCCCCCACTCAAAGCATTGAAGGTGTCAACCGAAGCAGAAGAATCTCGTGTGATTCTTGAAAGCACTGAAGGTGTCAATCGAAGAAGAAGAATCCCCTCTGATTTTATCATTGATTTATCTCCAATATCATTGAATAATAATGTAGATTTGTAATTTCAATAACTTAGAAATTTAATTCAATTTTTAATGTTTATTATTTTATACTCTCTAATTTAAATTACTACAAGTGTTTTTGTTAATAATAATTTAAAATAATTATTATTTTATTTAAAAATTTAAAATAGTTTTTCATTTATTAAGAATACTAAGCATATCATTAAATAACAACTATTATTTTTCCAATCTCATGTTTTTTTATTAAATGGTTATTTTTAATAATGTTTAGCATATAATAATTGTATTGAGATGGGCATTTTGAAATTTAAACAAAATCATAATCAACTTTGGCTTTGGAGTCATATTGTGTCATTGCATTGTTTCTCTTAGTGCATATTATATTCTATCAAAATCATTTTAAAATTATAATAATAAAGGGCTTTATCACTAGTAATTTAATTAAACTTTTGAATTTGAAACTATTTTGGATTTTTTTTATAATTATTTTTATATTCAGTATGAAGTTTCTTTATATGAAGTTGAAAAGTGAAATTTAAATAAAATATTAATAATAAAAAAATATTTCAATTTAGACCATACATAATGTTCACATTAAGTTTCTTATTACTTGAATATGTGCTTTTCACATTCTTGTAAGAGGGAGATCTGTAACTTAATATAGATTTAAGAAGTAAAATTAAAAAAACAAACATTATTAGCAAAAATATTTCAACCACCACCACAAATAAACATTTCAATGTAAATCTTAAATTTTATTTATATATGATGATTATGATTGATGGTGGTGGTGGTTAAAGTTTACCATCATTGGTCTATGAAACCTTAATAATTGAAAATTATTGAGAGAAAGGTTCCAGGATCCTAAACTTGATGTCTTAGAAGGTTAGTGGTTATTTTGACAAATGTTTTTAAATTGAAATCTAATTTCAGTGGCACTCTAGGAGAAAGTTCTTTTCATATTCAACGCTCTTGCTTTCACTATGGTGACATATATTCTTTCCTACCATAAATGTTCAATGGCTTAAAAGGTTAGTCTATATTTTGACAAATATTTCATGTTTTTGTACATTAATGTAATGCTCATTAATCGTAATCATTAATCAAATAAACTATTAACCATGAAATCATATATAAACATGGATGAATTATTTTGTAAAATTACTAATAAATTCATAATTTATAATTGCATTTCTAGTTTTATTTAATAAAAAAATATCAAGTAGAAAACTACTACATAATTCCCATTTCCCATGTATACTATTTTTTGAAAATAATAATAATAATAATAATAATCCTTTCTCATCTCCCCCGTTGTCAAAAATATTTTCCACTACAATCTTCCCTTTGTGCTAATGGATCATCCTTGGGAAAAATACCTCTACAAGCCCTTGAACATGGCTTCCATTGTTGGATACCCCAATACCATGCCTAAAGAAAACAACAAATGGTTTCTTGAGTTTTCGAGAAACAATGTGGTCATAGCTAAAGATCACCTATATGCAATCGGTCGAAACATGGAAAATGAAGGAGTGGAACAAGAATATGTGGCAATGAAGATACTAGCCACGTCCTTGACTGGAGATTCCCAAAGGTGGTTCAAGGCATTGTCTAACGATCACCTGGAAACATATGAAGATTTCACTAAGTTATTCAAGAGAAGATAGGAAATAAAGAAGGATAGTGGAATGTTGATGACTAAGGTCAATCAGATTTAGAAGAAGGAGAGCGAGATGATGAGTGAATTTGATACGATATTTGACAAATTGTATAGCGAGATCCCAAGGATTTATGCCCATCATATGTTGTTTTTTGTCTCCTCTATGTGAATTCATTTAAGGGGTAATTTGGTTTCATCCCAAGGGATAAGAAACCCAACACTTTGGCATTGGCCAAATATTACAATGCAAATATCGAGGAGAATGTTATCCACTCCAAGTTTGATCCTTTTCAACATCCTTGTGCTAAAATAGAAGCAAAGAGAGAAATATAAATAAAGATTGCACCAGATCAACTAGCTCTCATATCTCAAAACATTGATGATATGAATACTAATAATAAATTTATGACTGAATTAACGAATTTGGAGAGAAATCAAAATGCTCTGAGATGTCCATTCGTCAGACAACAGAAGGATGTTATAGGATGGAAGGAAAGGAATCAATAGGAGGAAAATGATCATGATGTTTTAAAGCTTGTTGGGATGGTCAACATTCATGTATCAGAGTGGTTCTCTCCTTGTCAAGAACCTCATTCGAAAGTGGAATTCCCCAAGAGAGAGGAGGAATCACCTAACAATATGGACTTCATAGATACACTATTCTGTTTCCAAGACGATAACGATGATGATGATTATGTTTACATCATGCAGGAAAAAATTGATGAAGTCCGCAAATGAGTAGCTAGAGAAGGCTGGCTAAAATTACTTAACTGAGGATCAAAGAAAAGAATTGAAGAAGAGGGAAATACTAAGTTATCCTAGAAGGAATAAGATTCCTATATATACTTCAGTTCATCCAAAATCAAAGAATCAAGCTCCATCACAATCAATAAAAGAATATCCTTCTCAATTTTCAAAGAGATTTGATTTACCTCTCCCACCTCCATACCCTGATTTGCTTCCAAAACCAACACAATCAAATGAAGAAATTTAGTTGAACATAGATTTCCTAGCCATGATCAGTAAGATGAATATGTCAGTTCATATGGTAGAAATCTGCAATATTCCTTCCATGAGAAGAAAATTCTTGAAAGAATTGAAGGTGTCAACCAAAGCAGAAGAATCCCCTCTGATTTTGAACACCATGTACCATGGATGACAAAGGGATGCTAACCCTCCCTTTTACATATCTCTTGGTGTGAATTGTCTCTTCTTAAACAATTTCATGCTAGATTCTGGGGCCTCAACAAATGTGATGTCTTCGAAGGTCATGAAACAACTTAGTTTGCAGACAACTCACCCATATGGTAATTTTTTTGGAATTGATTCCAAGAAGGTGAAGGTTTATGGTCTCATAGAAGACGTGGAAGTCTACTTGGAATATTTCTCTCGCATTGGAATTATCATGAATCTAGTGGTGATTGATGTTCCAAATGCTTGGGGCATGCTCCTATCAAGGAGTTAGGAATCCACCCTTGGTGAATTTCTTAGTGTGGACCTCACTCATGCACACATTCCTATGGGAGATGGTACATTCAAGATTCTCTATAACCAAGAGGTGTCTAGGAAACATATCTTGGATTGAAATGACCTTGATTATAATAGCGAGGATGATTTTGATGAGGTTCCAGATACCATTGAATATGATCCACCAGACCTAAATTTTATGTAGGATGACTTCATAGATGTGCTACTTCCAAAAACAGAAAAATACAAGCAAAATATTGCAAAATTCCAAGGGAAGGAGTGAGAGTCCATCAATATATTAAAGAAAGAAGAAAATAAAAGGGACAAAGAACTTGAAAATGCATTAATGATGCATTTAACATAGAACTTCCTTGGTATTCCTAGTTTGAGAATATACCTTACATCAACTACAATGAAGGAATCCTTGCACTCATGTGGGATAAGAAGAAGGGCAAGCCCAAGTATGATCAAAATAATAATTTCTTTCGGCTTGTCCCTTACGTCATCAAGAAGAATTCTAAGAAAGAGAAGTACTACTTTCCCACCATGGATGGGAGAAATATGCCATTACTAGTGGATGGGTCTCTTCTATGAACCTATATTCAAGGAACTTTTCTTCTTGAGGGCCCAAGCCCCAAGTAAGTAGGTAGATCATCTTAATTTCCTTCATTTTCATCTCGATTTCTCATGATTGTTTAGTTGCATTTATTTTTTTATTTTTATTTTTCCTTACTTGCATTATTGATTTACATATTTTTATTTCATCATATTATATCGAATTTTTTTTTTTTCTAGATTAGTTGTCAATTTTGAAGTGTTGATTTTTTTATATGAGCATAAGATGCGTGAGCCACCCTGGATTTTATAGTTTGTTGTTTCAATGTAGGAACATATCTAACTAGGATATGTTGAGTTTCTCATGCACTCTGTGGTGAGTACATGTCCTCAAGTAGGAGCGAGATGTTATCCCCCATTTCTAGAGATAACTAAGGAGATAATGTCTCAAGGCTCTCAGGTTGCAGACATGGAATGTTGAGGGATAGATAGACTCATGACGTCCACTTACATAGATGGATACCTACTTCACCACCACACTTCTTTGGTTCATCATGATGGAATTCACCACATCAGCCTATTTCCGAAAGACAATGGATCTTGCTCCATGAGGTACAAGTCAAGTATTGTGGTAAGTGTCACTTTAGTACTTGAGGCATTTGAATATGTTGCATTTAAAGTTACTTTTGATTATAGAACATCTTCCTAGAAATTATGCTATTTTCCGTGTTTCACCTTGGTGTTTGAAATTGTGCCCTAGTAAGTTGTCACCCTTGGGGAAATAGTTTGCTACTGGGTGGTCTCATTAATGATTCATCGTACCATTTTCGATCATACTTATCATTTTCCATACTTCATCATTTTCGTCTCATTATCTTTTGGGATTTTTGGGTGTACTAACCCAAGAAGAAATTATACCTCATTTCATGGGAAAAAGGGGTTGAAGGCCCAGGGGGGAATTAGCTGGAAAAACATAAAAAGATAAAATTATAACCTTCTAGTTTCTCACCCAAAGAGGTCTTTAGAAAAATGAAATGTTTCTCTTAAAATAATTGAAGACTTCAAAAAACAAATTTCACATATATAAATGTCCCACTTTTTGAGGGATCTACACAAGTGTGGTATACCCTTTTATTTACCCATATGGTACTCTCTGTAACTCTACCTTCAAGTGACATTGTGGTACTTATTTCAAGTCTTATGTTAGCCAATTGTAGTACACAATTGTTTTGGATTTTAAAAAATTTATGCCAATAAATGGGCTTTGAAAAAAGATGCATTGGAAATGAAGGTATAGCACACACTCTGCAAAGGAACCAATAAATGAGACAATATGAACCATTGTATTTCATGAATGCCATGCCCAAAGGTATGACCCCCATCCATTCCAGATTCCTTACATGGCTGAGAGAGGGTCCACATAGGAAACACCCCTTGATTTGAGGAATTACTCACTCAATAGGTCACCTTGACAACCCTCACATACCTAAACTTGGCAAGTTACATAGGGTATTTGAGCACTTGTTTAATTTGATAAGGTAGTTTTGGTGTAGATGTTTAGGTGTATATTGTATTAAATGTGACTTTAGTTGCCATGATACATTTTACTTGAGACCCTTGGAGGGCGCACTCATTTTCCTTTGCAAGACCTACCTTGGTTGACGATTTGGAGGAACAAGCCTAACTTGGGCCTTCATTGGGGATTGAATCCCACGGGTTGGATGCCATGACCCACACCTTGGGTAAAGACAAAAGATGTGAGTTTCCTTTTGAGAAAAGAGAATACATCTTGAAGGAGGATACATATCCCTCATTTTCTCAACGTTTGACCTTGGAAGGTCATAACGTCTCTCTCTTGGGATTGATGTCATGATTTAGGGATAGGGTTTGATGATGGTGGTGGTGATTTGATGAATCATCATGCTTGATGGAGAGAACACCCTATCACATGAAGGGATGGTCTTTGGAGGCCCAATGACTTCCTCTTCAAGATGAATGTTTTGCTAAAAGTGCAAGACATCACCCAATTAGGGAATTGCGTCATATTTTTATGGTTTATTTTGTGAAAAAGTCATTTTTATTTTGTAAAGGGGTAAAAAAAAAGAGGCCAACGTCCTTTTTTGTGGTTTACCCTCATATTATGTGGAAAAACATTATATTAAGGTATTTTATAAATAAGAGACCAAATCATTTTCATTTTAACATAGTTCTCTCATTAGAGAAGACTACTTAGCTGAAATTTGAGCCCTATATAGGAATTTAACCCCTCTCTTTTTCTTGTGAAACTATTTTAGATGATTTTCTTGGTATACTGTGGAGCTAAGTTGGTCCGCACATTTTTTCGGCTTGTCTTTTGGCATGTGGATGGAAAGTTCTTGGTAAAATACGATTTTTATCTTGGTATCTTGTGAAATTATTAAGGGCATTTATACATTTTGTTTCATCATATTCTTGTCTACAACTATTTTAGGAGTATAAGAGCATACACCCTCCACCAAGTTTCATCTTATTTACTATTTTTTATGTCACTTTTACAAGGTTTCTAGGGTGAGTAAAAGGGCTTACACCATCTTAGATTTACCTATGTTGATTTTGCATGCTCTAGGGAGTAAAAAGGCTTACACCCATAGAGATATTGTGGATACAACTCTTATAACCAAGACTTTATTTTGCACTAATCTAAGAATTACATTGGAGAAATGAAATACTTGCATTGAAAAATGTGTTTTAATGAGATATGTGAATTGTCTAAAGTGGAATCAATTTTACATGCTTTTAGTTTTCTTGAACCGCTAGGGCATCTGTATTTTCCAAGTGTCTCTTTTTGCTATAATAAAATTTTTTATAGTCATTAAGGTTGCAGTAAAACACTCTTAAACTCTACTTTACTCACTACTCTACCACTGAAATCTGCTTACAAGTTGTTAATATTGTTAATCTACATGGTGTTGGCTATTTGTGGGGAAAGTTGTTTGTTGATTTGTTTGAGTATAATTTTCTATTGTAGAAATATTTTTTTACAGCCATTTGGATATTACAATAATTATCTAAAAACACTACCTAACAACCCTATATTGTCACTAAAGTCTTGCTTCATTATACTTGAGTTAAGCTAGTAATTACTAGCTTAGTCTCTTGCATCTCTATTAGGAATTTGGATTCATCTTTATTGCTGCAATATAGAACAACAAGCTTCACTTTCTTTTCCATTTGTTATTTTGGCTTCTATATCTCCATGTTGTCTTGTCTCAGGAATGTATAAAAAAAAATTGCAAGTACAATTCACTTCGGAGACATACCCTTATCCACAAGACTCTTACATAAGCCATTTTCCACATCCTAACTTGAACTATAGAGGTTTTAACTCTCATCTTCTCACTTTCCATTTCATTCCCCCTAAGGTCACCGAGATTCCCCCATTGTGGTGATTTTCATCATCACTAAAATCAGGAGAGTGTCCATATAAGATTACCGTGGGTATATACTCTCACAGTTGTCCCAAGTTTATGAATTGGGTTGGGATTTTCCCAACCTACAATCTATGATGAAAAAGATCATGTGGTAATTCTATAATGAAGTCAAAATATTGGTTGACTTCAAGTGAAATATTTTCACATTTATTGAAAATCTAAAGAGATAGATAAATCTACTTTGGTTGGAAAAAAGAAGGAAACAACAAAAAATCTCCTTCGTTGCCCTTTTTTCTAAAACAAAAAGAGTTTGTGTAGCGCACCTTTTCTGGGTCTCCAAGGCTTAAATGCTCTTAAAATAAATCTATAACACCAATTTGTACATAATTCATACAGGTATTATACAATCCACATGCATTTAAACAAATAAACACATTTAAGCTCATAGTAAAACATATTATTTACTGCTATAATTTAACAATCAATAACGTTTCATATTAATTCATATACACAGTGGAAAACATGATAACATAAGTAGCAGAGTCATGCAAAACATGATTAAAGCATAATCAAATACTTATCTTTTAACAGTGGTAGAATTCACCAACCAAGTGCAGGCCTTCCACGAACCTCCCAGCCTTAGACCACACTGCTCATCATCTCAGCAGTGGTTCACCCTTGAGATGGGACTAAGATCCACCCCAAGGCAAGGAATCCTAGGCTAGGCTGAGGTTACAGGGAAAACAACACAAAAAATATGGAAGTATTCTTCCCAAGATGCCAACTTACACCCACTACTACCAGACTCTCATTCCCCACATGCTTGTTCCACCCGGGAGTATACACCTTCACAAGTACTATCCATCGGTGCTAACCTACCTCTCTGGGTCTCAGCAACAGGCTGGATTAGAAAGTATCAGAGCCCAAAGATGGTGCTGGACACTCTCTGGAAGAAACCTCTTCCAGCAACAACCAACTCTCTCACCTAGAGAGATCAAACACAGGCTCAATCGCAACTCACATTGGCCATCAAGCCATGCACAGTCCAACTCTGTGTGGTCACCTTAGCCAAATGGGAATACAAACACAGCCTCTCAAACAGGCTCAGCAATGGCTCGAATCCTCACAATGATGGTTCACATGAATGGATGATGAGTAATTCCCGCAGGGGTCAACACAGACTCCACGGCTCAGAACACAGGTGAAACCGGCTCTTCAGAAACAAACACAGGCTTCTCGGCTCACAGAATAGAGGTGTGCACAGATTTATAGAGCCAAACACAGGATTTCCAACTAGTTCAATAATGGCAGAATGGTTCAGGGTCATGGCTTCGGGACAGAGCCTCCACGCATAAGTTCGATCAGTCGAACTGAGGATGCACATGGATTATCAAAGACAACACGGGATTTTCAACTCTGAGGAATGCAAAAGGATTTCTTTGCAGGGGTTGGGTTGGTCGTACTATCCAGGGCTCTGTACGTGTTCAGGCAATCGGGTAAAATGGAGGAGAAACCCTTCTCATGACTCACCCTGGCCATTTTATTCGCATGCACCAGGGTTGACACTTGTCACCCATGGAACTGCATGCGCTCCACCAACATGCATCACCCTTGTACGTCCTCTCCTTGCCAAAAACTTAGGATAAAACATAAAATGCACATGCCTTTTTTGAATAATATTAAAATATTATTCCCAGGCTGAAGCCCCCTAGGCTTAGCCCCTAGGATCAACACTTAGCCCCTTTCCCACCTTCCAGCCCCTAATTCCTTTCCCACTCTATGGAATCTCAGTTCCCCATCACTCATTCATTTTGGTCGGTCTACACATGGTGGTGTCTATATTTATTAATGTGCTTCATACATACAAGTACAAAAATCAGGTCCTTGGCCTCCAACCCATAGGCTCTCTCGCCTAACAATCACATAAGCCCACCAACTTATACAAACTTGGCTCACTAGACTATAACACATATTTACAATTCATTTCATACATCAGATTTACAACTAGGCTTGATCTTGGGGACATTACAATCCCCCTCCCTCATTTTTGCATTGTGCTCTGTGCAGATTTACACAGCATCTGCAAGATTTTCAAAAATTTTCAAAAAGATGCGGGTACTCTGCCCGCATAACATCTACATGCTCCCATGTCACATCCTCAGGACCGTACCAAGTCCACTGAACCTTTACAATCTCTATGGATCGATTCCAGAGTTGTTTTCTTTTCTTGTCCAATATACGCACATGATGCACTTGCACGACACCTTCTGGTTCCACCTGAATCACATTCCAATCGATAACATTATTAGCATCAGGTACATATTTCTTAAGCAGTGAAACATGA
>JASDQU010586710.1:50341-62564 GCA_032191745.1 Picea mariana | reverse complement strand
ACGTAATCCTTATTTGGATCTGTAATCTTTAGGATTGGAGCACTGGTTAGCAGCTGCTTCAATCACTGGAAACTGCTCTCACACTCTTTAGTGCACTAAAAATTCTTCTCCTTTCTTTGTAAGGAAGTGATAGGGTGAGCTATCTTTGAGAATCTGACTATAAACCTTTTGTAGTAGCCTGTCAGATCCATAAAAGATCTAACTTCTGCCACATTCCTTGGCGCTGGCCATTCTCGAATGGCCTCTACATTTTTAGGATCCACAATGATCCCTTCTTCGGATATAATGTGTCCCAAGTAATGAATCTGCCTTTAATAAAATGAGCACCTGCTCAGTTTTGCGTACAACTGGTGATTTCTCAACACCTGTAACACCATTCTCAGGTGTTTCTCATATTCTTCCTCTACCTTGGAATACACCAGGATATCGTCCAGGAAGACTATGACAAACTTGTCTGAATAATCTCTGAACACTCCATTCATTAAGAACATGAAAACAACAGGCGCGTTTGACAATCCAAACGACACCACTATGAACTCAAAATGACCGTACCTTGTTCTAAAGGTGGTCTTGCTAATTTCCTCATCATTTATTCTCACTTGGTGATATCAAGATCTGAGGTCTACTTTTGAGAATATTTTCACATCCTTCAACTGATCAAAAAGATCATTGATCCTTGGTAGAGGATACTTGTTCTTGACAGTTACCTTATTCAACTGCCGAAAATCAATGCACAGTATCAACGTCCCATCTTTCTTCTTCACGAATAGGACCGGGGCTCCCCAAGGTGACATGCTAGGGCGAACGTATCCCTTCTTTAGTAGCTCTTCGAGCTGCAATTGCAACTCTTTCAGCTCTGGTGTACTCATTTTATAAGGAGCCTTCGAAACTGGAGATGCTCTCGTCATCAAATTTATAGAAAAATCGATGTCCCTCTTCGGAGGTAGTCCAGGTACCTCCTGAAATACATTCTTCAACTCTTTGAGTACCTCGTGGTCTTCCAGATTCGAGACTACATATTGGAATTCTTTTTCCACCCGAGCTACAAATAATTGACAACCCTTCCGGTAACATTTGTTCAGCTGCATGGCTGAGATTTCCCTAACAACCATGACTCTGGGAATTCCTTGGACTGTTACTTGATTTCCCTCTTCGTCCAGACATGTAAATCTCTTGTTATGACAGTCCAGAAGGGCATGGTGCTGGTCCAACCAGTCAATCCCAATTAAGCAATCATATGAGCCTAAAGGCAGAATGTTCAATTTAGCCTTAGTGCTCATTCCTTTCATGTCTACTGAACAAGACGTAACCAATTTAGTGACCTTCCTCTTGGTCCCTGTGGCTAACTGCACTAACCAAGACTTGTCATGTTTGCTTCTCGTTAGATGCAAACTGTACACCACTCTAGGATCTACATAACTATGGCTAGCCTCTAAATCAATTAAAATAATGAGTGGTCAGTTGTTAATCATACCTTCCACTTCAATCATGTGTGATTGAAATTCTACTTGCTTGTTTTCCAGGGCTGCGTAGATCCTCGACATTCTGTTGCCCATATCTTCCACTGTTTCATCTTGCTGAACAGTATGAACAGTCCTCGCTTTACCATTTTTATGGGTACAATATCTATACTTGTGGTTTCCTTAACAGCCCCAAAACTAAATGGGTGTCTGTCTCTGTCTTTGTGCTCCCTCTTTAGTCGTTCTCGGCTCTCTAAATGATGGTTGTCCCTGAAGACTGTTTCTGAAAAAGGGAGGCTTGTTTCCCTTCTACCTCTGTTCTTTCTTAAACCTTTTCTGGTCATCCCAAGCCTTCCAAAAGGTAGGATTTTCTCTTTGCTATTTGTATAGACATTTTTCCCTTCTTATGGTTTCTTCCATGGTCTTAGGATCGTCATATTAAATCTTGTCACCAATGGAAGGTGGTAGTCCACTCAGATACCTCTGAATTTTGACAGCCTCGTCTTTGATGAACGGAACATACTTCAATAGTTCCATAAAACTTCATTCATACTCATCAATGGTCATGCTCCACAACTTGAGTTCGAAGAACTCCTTCATCTTTCTGTCATAATACCTTTCAATCAGGTATTTCTTCTTGAAATACCTCTTAAACTCCTTCCAAGTGACCTATTTGTCTTTGATGTGTTGCACCTGCACAAACTGATCCCACCACATGTATGATTTTCCTTTCAGTTGATACATTTCAATTCTTCCTTTTGCATGGGAGAAATAATTCTGCAGTTGGAAGTATTTCCTCATGCCAAGAAACCATGTCTCCGCATATTCCTCCTTCTTATGTTCTCCATCGAATGTTGGAGGCTTAATTTTGTTCATCTCCCATTTCAATTCATCCTTTCTAGATTTTTGGTGCTTTTTGGTAGGGGACGAGCTTGAACTACTGTGTATTTCCTTGGCAAAATGCTTCAGGGAGAGATAGTAATGTCTGTTACCACTCCTCGATCTTATTCTCCTCTTAGGGGTTCTGACACTTCTTGATCTTCTTGTGTCACTCTCTTTTTCCAATTTCTTTTCTATTCTTTCTAGGCTCTTCAACATTTTTAAGTTGAATTCACCCTATCGATCCCTGATTTTCATGAGCTTTTGGCTATTAGCTAGGTGAGCCTGGGCATCTTTCTTCAATATTTCGATGAGTTTCATCATATGTTCATCCTTATCCATCTCTTTTCTATGCCCATTAGAGTTCAATCCTTCCACTTCCACATTGACATCCTTTCCTTCTCATTCATCCTCTGTTTCAGGGGCAATCTGCACTTTTTCCCACTCCATACTCGGCATTGGTTAACTGGAATTCTGACTATCATTGAACTTTGCACATGCATTGTGAAATTCAATTTGAGGTTTGCCAGGCCATTAAAACTTCACAAACAATCCACAACATTTATAAGCCAATACGAACAAGAAGAAAAGACGTTTCGATTCAAATAAGTTTTCTGAGCTCTCATTCGGCTCTGCAAATTCCATGCGTTGCAGGTATGGCTCCCTCCTCTCTAGCATCTTCTATGCATGACCGTAGTCTAGAGCTAAGTGCTAGCACTCCTTCACTACTCGCACCTTCACGAGTTGTGGCATCCAACCCTGGCACCTCCCCTTCATGAAACCTCGAGAAGCGATGTTGACTTTTCTCCTTGCGTTCTCGCTACTTGCAACTTCATGAGTTTCAATGTCGATCTCTCATGCTCTTATCTTGCGAATCCTCGAAATCACAAATGAATTTATTCTCTGGGCCCATAGCACAACTATCGCCCTTCACAACTGTGGCACGTGGTAAGTTTAGGAGGGTCCATGTCACCTTCGGTGATGTCATTAGGTCCCACCACTCTCACCTGTCTTCTTGACTCACTGGCACGTGGTACACATTCATGCACCCACGTCCATTCCAAGCAAGGAATCCAACGGTCATATCCCCTCCTCAGATCAACGACACAAAATCTTTTTGGAATTTCAGGGTTCCGGGCATTAGAAGTTCGTGCACCCCCACATCTCGAACTTCCATCTGCTAAAATCCTGAAGTCATTGTTTACTAAGCTACTTGATCCAACTGTCAAGTTCTTCTCCCCATGATCTATGATGTAGATCTTTTCGGCATTTCGGGGTTTCGAAGGTGTTCACCTCTCCTCACTTCCCATCTCCCGAAATGATGATTTCTTCCTAGACAATCTATGGTCCAGATCTCACGTACATCGACGGTTGTGATCCAAATGTGAATTCACATTTCATGAATCTTCATGAACTCACCCTTTGACAGTTTCAAGTTACGAGTCAGCGAAAGGCTGATCACCCTCCATGCATTCTTTCTGATGTATGGTCCTGACTAATTCAAAATTTCGTGTATCACGATTTCCACACTCATTTGCAACTCCAAAGGGCTTTAAACCTTGCGCACACTTCCCAGATCTGACGGTCATGAGGGTTCACCTTCCCTCCCAAACACATCCTAAGGTTCTAACACTACTAGTGTGGAGGCCTATCTCCATGTGGCCATAAGCCACACCAACTATGGTTTCACATGCCGCTAAACCTCCTGAGCTTAAAAACTCGTCAAGTAACTCCTTGACACTTCGGAGCAAACCAAGGTCTGAAATTGGCCTTTCAGGCCCAATTTCCCTCGCACTCTCGGTCCAAAGACTGCTCCACTAGCCCATCTATGCTCAGTGTCGAAACCTTGGCTCTGATACCAAACTGTAGCGCACCTTTTCTTGGTCTCCAAAGCTTAAATTCTCTTAAAAGAAATCTATAACACCACTTTGTACATAAATCATAGAGGTATTATATAATCCACATGCATTTAAACAAATAAACAAATTTAAGATCAGAGTAAAACATATTATTTATTGCTATAATTTAACAATCAATAGAATTTCATATTAATTCATATACACAATGGAAAACATGATAAAATAAGAAGTAGAGTCATGAAAAACATGATTAAAGCATAATCAGATACTTATCTTTTAACAGTGGTAGAATTCACCAACCAAGTGTAGGCCTTCCATGAACCTCCCAACCTTAGACCGCACTGCTCATTAGCTCAGCAGTGGGTCACCCCCGATCTAGGACTAAGGTCCACCCCAAGGAAAGGAATCCTAGGCTAGGCTGAGTTTACAGGGAAAACAACAAAAAAAATTTGGAAGCATTCTTCCCAAGATGCCCACTTACACCCACTACTATTAGACTCTCATTCCCCACATGCATGTTCCACCCGGGAGTATACACCTTCACAAGCATAGTCCATCGGTGCTAACCTCCCTCTCTGGGTCTCAGCAACAGGCCAGATCAGGAAGTCTCAAATCCCGAAGTTGGTGCTGGACACTCTCTGGAAGAAACCTCTTCCAACAACAACCACCTCTCTCACCTAGAGAGATCACACACAGGCTCAATCACAACTCATGTTGGCCATCAAGACACGCACATTCCAGCTCTGCGTGGTCACCTTAGCCAACCAGGAATACAAAAATAGCCTCTCAAATAGGATCAACAATGGCTTGAAGCCTCACAGTGACGATTCATGGGAATGCGTGATGAGTAATTCCCGCAGGGGTCAACACAGACTCCATGACTCAGAACAGAGGTGAAACTGGCTCTTCAAAAACAAACAGGCTTTCCAACTGGTTCAACAATGACAGAATGGTTCAGGGTCACGGCTTCAGGATAGAGCCTCCACGCATGGGTTCGATCAGTCATACTGAGGATGCACATTGATTATCAAAGACAACACGGGATTTTTGACTCTGAGGAATGCACGAGGATTTCTCTGCAAGGGTTAGGTTGGTCGTACTATCCAGGGCTCCGTACGCGTTCAGGAAATCGTGTAGAATGGAGGAGGAACCCTTCTCACGGATCACCCTGGCCGTTTTATTCACATGCACCAAGGTTGACACTTGTCACCCATGGAACTGCATGCGTTCCACCAGCACGCATCACCCTTGTACATCCTCTCCTTTCCAGAAAATTAGGATAAAACATAAAATGCACATGTCTTTTTGGAATAATATTAAAATATTATTCCCAGGCTTAAGCCCCCTAGGCTCAACACTTAGCCCCTTTCCCACCTTCCAACCCTTAATTCCTTGCCCACTCGATGGAATCTCAGTCCCTCATCACTCGTTCATCGTGGTCGGTCTGCATGTGGCGATGTCTATATTTATTAATGTACTGCATACATACAAGTACAAAAATCAGGCCCTTGGCCTCCAACCCTTAGGCTCTCTAGCCTAACAATCACATAATCCCACCAGCTTATACAAACTTGGCTCACCAACCTATAACACATATTTACAATTCATTTCATATATCAGATTTACAACTGGGCTTGGCCTTGGGGACATTACAGTTTGGGTCGAATTTATTGGAATTATTAGCATGATTGTTAAGTTTTATTTCTCAAAAAGGAAGGCACATAGGAAGAGAAGGTGCACGAGTAAGGATTGATGGGGTGAAAATGTAACCAGGGATCAAAATTCAACATTCAATACCCAACCCATTGAGACTTGAAGAACATTACAATCAACATTCTCCACACAAGAAGGGCTCTAGGCTGGAAAAGGGTGTTGTTTTTGTGACATTGCATATTAAAGATATAGATTAGCCTTTACTCTATTTTGTTTTCCCCCAATCGAAACACTCAACTTGACTAGATGAATGGAATATTGAGCAATCTCATCTGCTATTCTTTCATTTTTGTTCCCTTTGAATTTCAAATTACTCCTAGGGGAACTCAATGAGGGAGTACAAATGATGATCCTGAAGCAATAAGATACATCCTTAGTTTTAAATTGTGAGTCTTTATTTTTCAAGAGTAACGCACAGGCATCATCTTGATCTAAGGAAAATATGTAAGCAGTTGTTGGTAATTTACTCAGAGAATAGGAGATGACTCCTAAAATCCCTTTGGCATCCTTGTGGATGAAATATGCAGTTTTGAATTGGGAAATGTGAAGGGTACATTGGGAAGTTTACTTGAATAATCTTGTGGTAATTAAAGATATTCAGTGCAGTGATGCGGAAATGTTCAACTTTCAACTACAAGAAGTACATTTTTATGAGAAGGAACAAGAAAATCTTTTGGATTATAGATGCGGTAAAATCACAATTTTCTATAAACGATTATAATGATGATATGGCCCTTGTCCATGATTATGAACATTGAAAAGATTTTGAAAGAGTAGGTTCAGGATACAAATACTACTAGAGGACTTTTCTTTCATCTCAAAAATTGCAGGACATAAATTCTCTTCAGGAACAATTCCATTTTTTTCTGAAATAAGTTTTTTGAATGGATGTCAATGAAAGTGAGCTCTAATCATGTGTCTCATAATCATTCATTGGTTTGGGAAATTACATATGTTGGCCTTTTCCAGGGAATTGTTTTCATTGTGCATAGAGAAAGGTCAATGTCAAATGAATACGATGGATGGTAGGCGAGTTATGCCTTATGCTAATTTTGTTGATGCCTAAGAGTAATAAATATCCTATCCCAGTGCTCTTTCTTATGTAATGATTGAGGGTCAATTGAAAATGTTATAAGGCTACTCATAAGTTCTTTATGTCACCTGATTTAGATAAGACTTATTCAAAACTCAGGGAGAAATTTGGAAGACTAATTGATAAGAAACATTAGAATCCAGGTTTGAATATCCATAGGGATGAGTAGCATTTATTGTTATCTATTCAAGAACCCATACAAGGATATCAATGTGAAGGAAAATTTGTCTTTGGCTGTGAGATTAAGAAACCCAAGATAGATGGTGAATATCCTTATAGCAAAGTGGCCATGACCTCTCAATTCTACTATGGATTTTAAACTCATTAGTTTGTTTGATTATTTGTTTTGTATTTGGGACAAGTATATCTAGTCTTCATTAATATAATCTGCAACAATGATTTGAGAGTCCCTATTGGAAGGTAGATTACAAAAAGTTCCCCTAATATATCTACGTTCCTAAGTCTCAAATGTATTTTTGAATTGAGCATGCATATATTCCCTTCTAACAATGTCGTCAAGAAAAAACTAACTTCATATGCTCTCATTAGATTGTTAGAAATATTCACATCTTCTAATGAATATTGAATCAAATTTCTTGACATAATCATTGATAGTTCCATCACAATCATCTGATGAGAGTCTTGTTCTCAGAAATGATTGTACAAGCTCCAAGAAAATTCGGATTTGTAAGACCAATATATAAATTTGTGACTGATAAAATCATAGCTTGTCCCTTCTAGAGATTTATTTTTCCATTTCCCTTGCCAAAATGGTACTTGAATTTATGACAATCAACCAAAAGATGACATAGTTACCAACAAAAATGATATGTGGAAGGTAACTTCATATAAGAATACTTTAACATAGGGATCTTTTAGTATACCACCATGCACCTTCTGCAATACCGAATATTCTCAAATAAACAAGATGGATTTGTATAGATGCTCAAATGTCTTGGGCTAGTTTGGAAGTACTAACTGTCGAAAATTTGTCAATGCCCACTTATTGTAACAGTTAAAGAAATTTATTGATCGATTATGAAAAATATTTTGATAGCTAGGGCACTTGGAAAAAGAGGAAATTAGGAGGATGAAAGGTGTTTTTCTTACAACATCACTAGCTTCCACAAGCTGTCAAAGTGTCATAGTCAAAATTTATCTAAAATGATCTAATATGAGTAGTTTTTTTATGGTATAAGGACCCTTGTAACTCCCTCTAGTGTGTCTTTCTATAACATAAAGTTTAAACATGACACACATTTTTTTTGAATGATGTGATCATATATCAACATAGGGTTAAGGCAATGAAGATAACACCTTTTAATTATAAAGGTGGTTAAATAATCAATGGTGATCAATAATTTCCCTTATTTAAGATTTTGATTCCATTGGGAAATTTATCTCAATTTCTTTAACTAGTCTAGATTCTTACACATTACACTAGCTAGCAAGCAATAAACCTGTTTGAAGAAAAACTGATAATTCTGAAAAATTACTAACTAGTACCTACAGATTTTTGTTGATGGTTTTTGGTCTTGGAGCCATGGTTTAATCTTGTCGTTGTCACCAAGGTCTTCTTTATTCATCATTGGTTGTGGCTGGACATTAATAGTGTGGTCTGAAGTTGGGTGTTGGTGAGAATAAGGATGAGTTTGAAAGGAAGTTTGGGGCACCTTACTCAAACTGGTTTTAAATTCATTAAAATTTCTCTTTCTATGTGAAATTTTATGGAATAAGGTTCCCTGGTATTTGCAAATTTGATCCCGTTGGACTTGTTAAAGGCACATGTAGGTGAGGCTACCCTCAAAGATTCTCTCAATAAGAAATTTTACTCACTTGGCACATTTTGTTTTAATTTTCTGTTTATTTTTAGATGCATGCAATTGAAGTGGAAAAGGAATATAGCCTTAAATTTGATTACATTAATTTGGAAATTAAGAAAGACAAATCTCACTATGATTTTGGCAAGAGATAAAATTACAGAAATCTTTGACATGTGAAATTCTACAAAGTGTGTAACTATGAAAAAAACCTAATACATCATCAAAGCATATTTTACCTCAAGAAACTTACTATGATTTTGGCAAGAGAGAACATTACAAAAATCTTTGACATGTGAAAATATACCAAAGTATGTAACTGTAAAATAAACCTAATGCATCATCAACCCATATTTAATCTCAGAAAACTTACTATGATTTTGGCAAGAGAGAAAATTACAGAAATCTTTGACATGTGAAATTCTACCAAAGTGTGTAGCTGTGAAAGAAACCTAATGCATAATAAGCGCACATTTTACCTTAGGAAACTTAAAACGTGTTGTATCGCAGTGCCTTCACATTCTCTATCACATGTGTATGAAATAGATAAGAGCTAATTCTAAGAAACGGTTAAATTTAATGTTAATACAAAGGTTATTCACAGATCAACCAGCCAACAAAAACATAAAAAACGCTCAAATATGCAATGTACAAAAATCATCATTGGTGGTGGTTAGTGTCTATCATCATTGGTCTATGAGACCTTACACAAATTAAGAGATTACTTGGATTTATTTAAAATCTTATTTTGATGATTGAAAAGTATTCAGAGAAACATTCTAATATCACTAAACTTTCACAGGTATTTTGACAAATATTTTGAAATTGAGATCTAATTTGGGTCGCAGTCTAGGCGAAAGTTCTTTACGTATTCAACCCTTTTTCTTTCACAATGGTGACAAATATTCTTTCCTACCATGGTGTTTTGCGGATTGCCCAATGTCTAGTATCACTATGCAACTCATGAGAATCAGTTCTTATTTTAGCCTATAGTTAACGACTTCCTTATAGTATCTTAGTTTTATTTTATCCCATAATTCTTTATCACACCATACATTCATTAGTATTATGTAGAATAAATTCTTCTTTTATTCCCATCTTAGTCGTTGGTGATTTTGGCTATTCTTGTTCTTATACATTAATGCAATGCTCATTAATCCTAATCATTAATCAAATAAACTATTAACCATGAAATGATCTATAAGCATGGATGAATTCTTTTGTAAAATTACTAATAAAATCATAATTTATAATTGCATTTTCTGTTTTTTTTTTTTTTTTTTAAATATACAGTATATAGATAAGTAGAGAACTACTACATAATTCCCATTTCCCATGTACCATGTATATTAGTTTTTTGAGAAAACAATAATAATAATAATAATAATACTAACATTATGCATCACAATTTTGAAAGTTACATAGAAATGAATTTTCATTTTCATGGTATACATCATATACTGTTGATTCAAGAGCATCAAACAAAGCTAAAGGACACGCCTAGCTAGAGGAACAGTTGGACGCGCATATGGAAAAAAGGGCACATTTTTATGAAAACGTTTTGAATTTTGAAATCTGAAGCATTAATGTAATAGTTAGGAGGAGCGTACTTACATTTATGTCTTGGAGATATGAACGGATCTGGAGAGAGATTACTCTCATCTGTCGGATGTAATAGGCATTTAATACTGTTAATGTAAAGTAGGTAGATATGAATGTTAGATTAGATAGTTTAGAAGATAGGAGGGAAAATGGATTTAGACACCCTCACCCTTGTATCATTGTAACAAGAACCCATTCAAAAGTCATAAGCTGGAGAGTTGTAGCAGAGAACTATAGAGAAGAACCCATGTACAGGAGCACTTGAGTTAATATATGAAGCTTTGACTCAACTTTCATGGTGTTATGATGTTCATTGTTTAGATTTACTAAATGATATGTTTACAGTTGATTTGTTTCTCTATTATACATTTGTTTCAATGCTGTGTTATGTAGGATTTTAGGTTGAGTGTATGAAGTCTAAAAGAGGAGTAGAATGAGTTTCAATTGTTTCTCTTCCTACAAGGAGTGCAGTGAACATTCACAAGGTGTGTGTTGATGAGGGTCTGAGTTTTTATCTCAGAAAGATCAGGAGAGATATTGTTGTTCTCATATCAACAGAAGTGTAGTTGAAGAACATAGCCGTGCAAGGTGTGCGCAGGTTGGTTGAAACCTTTGAACTTATCAACCAAGGGAAAGGTTGTAGGACTACTGTTGCAAAGAGTGCACAGGGTCGAAGACTCAAATAACCAGAATTTATTTGAAAGTTTTCTGCATGGAGTGAGAGAAGGGATATTTTTGGAGGCTTGAGTTTGAAAGTGAAAGCTCGGGAGGGATAACACCTTTAAAAAGTTCAAGGGGAGACAAAGATTGAAATCGTCGCATAGAAATTAAGGTCTGGAGGGAGAACACTCAACCACTGGGTAGAAACATTGAGGAGAGAATCAAGCAGTCAAAATTCTCTATGGAAAGCTGACAAAGTCGTGAGGACCGTAGGATCCAGTGAAGTTGTAAGGAAGTTAGGAGTTGGAAGAAATCCCCACCCTAATATCAAGAATCAATGTGAGTCATTGATCTCATTTCAACCAATGTCATTAGATCATTCCGTGAATTCGGGGCTCATGAGTTTGGAGGGCAGATCAAATATATTTGGTTTCATGAAGTCTTGATTTGTGAGGAGCAGAGAAGGAGATCCAGACCATTAGATCCAAGCCACGGGAGAACTGTTGGATCAGAACCTCCACGTGGTGTCACATATTGAGGGTTCAGGGTTCGAAAGAGCTTATTTTCAATTGCAGAAGTCGCGAAGTACTGAGTGTTGAGAGTTCATGTGAACACGTGGCACATCCGTTAGGTGTAGACCGCATGGTTGACAGGTGGCATAACGATAAAACGCCCAAATAAAGGTGGAAGTAGGTGATAGGTGGTGGACACACATCGACCTTGGAAAGCGTCAACCCATCATTGTCTTATCACGAGTCGCAGATTCACCAAGGAGGAGCATGAGGGCTCAACACTCCAACTCACGAAGCTGAGAGTTGTGAGGGGTTCTAAAGTTAGGCCCTAGCCGGTGGTTATGTGCGAAAGGTGTTGAAAAGGAGGAGCCATCCCTTTATTTTCATCTCGGGTATCGAAATTTTGGAAAAGAGGAGTCCATGGTCATCGACCCACAAACTCATGAGTTGTGAAAGGCGCTTGTGCTAAGGCCCATTTGTGGTCGCATGGAGATGTAGGTCTCTCACCTAGTGTTAAGTTGCACAGGGCGAGATTTCATGAAGGACATATGGATAGGATTCGTGAGGTTCAAATATGGATCCGAGAGAGCCACTTCAGCTCAGGGAGAATTAAGAATGATCCTGC
>JASDQU010586710.1:35886-50291 GCA_032191745.1 Picea mariana | reverse complement strand
CGAGAAGTTCCACCCAAGATCTTCACCCATTTGGCACAGGGGCCGAATCCTAAACTTGTGTCCATGATGATAAAGAAAACAAAGGATTGGTCTGAGATGTTCTCTCCTCCCTCACTAAACCAAAAACCAAAATTCAAACAAAAAATGGACTGAGACAGTGCTTCCTTCCGCACAGCAACAAAGCTAGAATGAAAGTGAAAGTGCGAGAGTAACCTTTCAAAAGGAGTAAAGGGGATGGGATCTTCGTACTTGGACCATGTGAATATAGCGTAAGTGTCGACATCTCATTTGGGCATGCTAGTCGAGATTTGATTCGAATAGACATATCCCAGGTGCTTTAAATGTTGTAGATAGACCTTTAAGGCACGAGGGTTCCAGCATGTATCGGTTGTTCAGAGTATTAATAGCGAGGTAACCAGATGGTTGACTTACTACATAGTTATATGTTGAACCCAACTACCTCTGCATTAACCATCCGAGGCGGATAGCCCTTATCATTACCTAAAAATTAGTTGTGTTAACACGATCATACCCATAACTTTCACAAGTTTACCTCTACGTATTGTATATTCAAGGTGCAAGTTTAATGCCTGATTTTTAAACCCAAATAAACTTTTGTTTCCGAATAATGTTAACCTCTCTTTTAGATCCTATAATGATATATATATCGGAATGGGAATCATAAGGCCTTACTTTTTAACCCTCGCATTCGTATGAAAGTGACTCTAGGTAGTTACATATCCTTAACATAAGGTGGTTTTGGGAAACGAAATAGTAGATAGTAATAAGTTGCAATGAAACATGATATCCCTAGCTATGAACCTATGTTCATATATAACTCAATACCAAAATAGGAAGCGACGACTTTATGTTAAAATAGGATAGAGGAGTAAAGGGCAATAAGACCGTTGTACATTATGGTTGACGAATGACTAAAGAACTTTAAAGACACAGAACCAACTCAAAGTTTCTAGATAAAAAAAAAATATTATGTAAATTTTTAGGTACATTACATATGGTATCAGAGAAAAAAGGACACAACACTAGACCTAAATAGGGCCACAATAGCTGCTTAGTATATATATATTCCGATTTATGTAAAACTAATAAAAGTCGTATGGTTACAAAGATAAAGTTATTTATGTTTTGTGTTCATTATGGCAGCTCAGGAGGATGTAGAAGTCAGGATGGGAGAAAACCTGTAGAAAGGACCCCCTGGAAATCTAAGATAGAACAGTGACAAAAGTTCACCCACAAAAGTGTTAGAAACAATGAGGAACCTTATTGTTAAATTACAGATTTTCAAAGTGGACATTGAAAAATTGAAAAAGGCACAACATGATAGATGATTTGTTTGATCAAGTAGGGGGGGGGAAAGATCTTTTCAAAATTGGATTTACGATCCAGTTATCATCAAGTTCAGATAAAAGATGAGGACATAAAAAAAACAACATTTTGGACAAGATATGGACACTACAAGTTTGTAGTCATACCTTTCGGACTCACTAATGCCCCAACCACGTTTATGTGCCTAATGAACAATATTTTCAGTGATTACTTGGACAAGTTCTTGGTAGTATTCATTGACGATATCCTAGTCTATTCAAAGACAGAGGAGGAACATGAGGAACAATTAAGAATAGTGCTGCAAATGTTAAAGAAGCACAAACTATATGCCAATTTTGACAAGTGCTACTTCTATCAGAAAGAAATACAATATCTTGGACATGTAATTTCAGCAGAGGGCATTTCTGTAGACCCAGAAAAGACGAAATCCATTAGGGAATGGTCGGTACCTAAAGATGTAGCAGATATACGGTCGTTCATGGGAATCACCGGATATTACCGTAGGTTTATAGAAGGGTTTTCCAGGATAGCCTACCCTATCACATCATTACAAAAGAAAGGGACCAGGTCTAACTGGTCAGAGAAATGTGAAGACAACTTTAGCAAACTAAAAGAGTTATTGACAATGACACCCATACTAAAAGTATCAGATCCAGATAAAGACTTCACTGTATGTCTTGATGCAAGTAAAGAAGGACTAGGTGGTGTCCTAACCCAGGAAGGACACACTATTTGTTATGAGTCCCATAAATTGAAGGAACACGAGCCAAATTATGTCACTCATGACTTAGAATTAGCAGTGGTAATACATGCCCTAAAGATGTGGTGGCACTACATAATGGGCAAAAGATTCCTATTATTAACAAACAATAACAGGGTGAAATATATGTTTAACCAACAAGATCTTAACGCAAGGCAAGAAGGTGGTTAACCTTCTTGAGAGAATTCAACTTTGAGGTCAGACATATCAAGGGAAAGGAAAATAAATTAGTAGATGCTTTAAGTAGAAGAATCCATGGGTTATTTGAAATGAATGTTAGCAGGGTAGAAAGTGATCTAGAAGAAAGAATAAGGACGACAGGTATTGATGACGAAAACTATACCAAAATAATGATATAAATACAGAACAATACTGCGAACTCAGAGAAACCAGATCTAAGTATCGACGAGAAGGGACTGCTATGATTCAAAAATAGACTTTACATACCAGATTCAGTAGGGTTAAAATTAACAATCTTGGATGAAGAGCATAAGAAACTGTATTTTGGCCACCCAGGTTACCAGAAAATGATAACAACACTTAGGAAACTATTTTATTGGGCTAATATGAAGGGTGAAATAGCAGAATACTTGGCTAGATGCCAAGATTGTTAGCAGGTTAAGGCTAAACACCAACCTCCAGCCAACCTATTACAACCATTACCCGTACCAGAATGGAAGTGGGAGACCATATCACTGGATTTCATAACAGGTTTGACTGAAACTCAAAAATAGAATGACTCTATTATGTTGGTAATCGATAAACTCAGTAAGTCTGCAGACTTTATTCCTATAAAGTCTACTTTTAAAGCTATAAACACTGCCGAAATATTCATGAAATAAATTTTTAGACTGCATGGTATCCCTAAATTGGTGATTTCAGATAGAGACGTAAAATTCACATACGCCTTTTGGAAGGAATTGTTTGCCAGGCTAAATACTAACTTGAATTTCAGTACGAGTTATCACCCGCAAATGGATGGATAGACCGAAAGGACAAACCAAATCATGGAGGATATTCTCTGCATGTATGTAAGAACAAAACCGAACAAGTGTGAAGACTATCTACACTTGGTAGAATTTGCATATAACAATTGATACCGGACTTCAGCTAAATTTAGCCCTTTCAAAATACTGTACAATAGAAAATGTACAACTCCAATCAGCTGGAATAACCCAGCTGACAAACTCATGGTGGGACCGAAGATGCTCCAAGAAATGGAAAACACGGTAAGGAAGGTACAACATAATTTGAAAGAAGCACAGGATAGACATAAAAGTTATGCAGATCAGAAAAGAAGACACTTGGAATTCCAAGTGGGAGGCCATGTTTATTTAAAGGTCAAATCTTGAAGAAGTTTGTTGAAGTCAGGAAACTGTGCCAAGCTGGAACCCAAGTTTTATGGACCCTTCGAGATACTAACTCGAATTGGACCCGTAGCATACCAACTTGTGCTCTTGACTAATCTAAAAATTCATAATGTTTTTCATATTTCCTTGTTCAAAAATTGTATTCATGACCCTACTCATATGATTGATTAGAACTTGGTGTAGGTGGAACCCCTGCGCATTCTAGACTAGAGAGAAATAGCACTTCGGAAAAGAGTCGTCGCTCAGGTAAAGGTGCAATGGAAGCACTTTAGTCCTGAGGAGGCCACTTGAGATTTGTAGAAATCTCATCCAATCCTATTCCAGGAAATTAACAAACACTGAGGACAGTGTTTTACTAAAAGGGGAAAGGATGTGATGTCCCAAGGAAAAAAATATTTTTCTTTTATCTACTGAAAATTTATTCCTTTTTTAGTAAATTTGAATTTGGAAATTTTTTTCCATTTATGGAAATTCCGAATTTCGAATTTGATGATTGTAATTAATTATTATGACTGTTGGGAAGAGACTTGATTTGACCCAACTAGCTATGACACTTGTATGAAAACAAAATATTTTATATTGATTGCAGTAGTACAAATGGAACAACCATGTTAAATTTAGCTAACCATGACTCCATGAGTGGGGAACACATTGGAATTAACTCTGGGATGATTGTTACAAGTGGAAAATCAGTGATTTAACCATTGGCAATGCCTTAAAATCAGTGATTTAGAAAGATGCAAAAATTCCCATGGGAGGGAAAAAGTCCTAGGCAAATTAATAAATAGCATATGTGAGGAGGCAGGACCCTGCCAAGTATGCTGGGAAGGAAGAGTGTGAATTTTTTTCTCTATTTTTTGCTATTAGGAGCACTACTGTGTGAGTGTGAGGCAAGGGAGATACTGCTAGAATTGAGGGATAGTACTGGAGAGGAGATTCCAATTCTCCCTCATGGACTCATGGTCATGCTAGGGGGTGAATCGAGCAAGTAGATTGGCTGCCCTATTCTACGGTTGGGAGGAACGTGGTTCTTCCCTTTGTCTTCTAACAAATTTGGCTCAGATATGTAACTCTACCTTATCCTAGTCAAATGTCAAGTGTGTAATCTATGTACTTCTATTTATGAATTCTGGTTGAATGTTGTGGTGGAAAGATCTATATTTTTACTTCATAGTCGTTGGCTAGAAATGGACTCACTTATTTAGATGAGATGCTGAGTAATTACTAAGATATTGAAATGTACCAAACAACAAAATGAATTCTATAGCAGTTAGTAATCCCATAATAGATTACAGACTTCAATTATCTTCTTAGTTCTATTAAGTAAATGAAAATAAAATTGTTGCATAAATACTTGAAGCCACGCACACCAATAGCTATGGCGGATTTCATTTCCTCTAGAAGTTTATAGTATACAATGAGCCTCCTCTAATGAGAATACCAATCTAGTCTCAAAGTAAATATACTTTTTATCATAGGGGTATTAAGAAATATGTATATCGATCTGTATAAATATATCATGAACATATATGTATATATATAATGAGCGTTCTATATGATATAATATAACACTGGAGTAAACTAAAATACTAAGGTATCTGAAAAGAACTAGATAGATATACATATAAACATTTACATAGGAATATAATTTAGAAACTTACCAAAAACCCCATTACATAAAATTGAGTATATGCACATCGGCATGGTAGTGTGGGTACTTTAGTAATGACTCTGATGTTGAAAGGCACATCTAAAGTATAACCTTTGTCGTATATTTTAAAGGCATATCTATAGTATAAACTCTATAGTAGGTACACCGCTACAGGGTATCTAGTATAAAAGAGTAAGAAAATCACATGAAAGGAAAATAAACCTGAATTTCTTGAAGTCCTAATCCCTTTTAATCTCAAATGATAAGCATTTTTCCCTATCGATTTATATACGAGAAACCCCAAAATCTGGACGGAATCCCACAGACATAATCTTTACATGAAACCATTGCATACAACTGACTCGTAAATCAAAAGTGAAAAAGGTGGAATAAGACTCAGGTTCAACTCCTACCAAAAACTAGTGTTATAACAGAATGCAAGTTTACAATGCTTAAACGAAATCTGAAAGTCATCACCCAATCTCGGTGGAAACAAAACCCTCAGGCGCAAATGTTATTATACTAGTTTTTCAGCAATACTACTATATTTAGCCAAATCATTTTGAGAAGGGACCATGTAATCAATAGAGAGATTCAATTTTAGAACATAACTAGAGAATTTCAAATCTGTAATAACAAATCATTTTTCAGAGATACCGAGGAAAATATTGCATACGAAAAGTGATAGATTGAAACCCTTTTACAGAGGAAATAATACTCAAAGCATAAATATCATATTTGTTAAATAGAACGACTGTCTAAATATCACACGTCCAACCAGGTGCAATCTTGGCGTAAATTTTCTTCGTACCAGAATGTTTATATACAAAATTAGGGCGTACCCCGTATCAACTGAATACAGAACTTGGAACTAAAAATATTCATATATTAGGGATGGGACAAAGCCTTGACCGTTGGTGCATATAACCCATAATAGACAGAAGGGCACTATGTTGGAACCCAAATACCTCTTGAAGGAGTGAAGAGGGCATCCCCATGCTTCGGTGTGACCGCACCTACACAAAATAGTGTGAATCATTATAATGTGTCCAACAGAAAAAGATGATTAAATCATAGAACAAAATTTTGAAAGTGGGCCGGTGTATACTTAACTATGAAGGTGTTCTTGCCGACTGCCATCATGCTATCCCATATGCCTCCCATACGAAAAGGGGAGGAAGAGTTTGCATCTCCCTGATGGGTACCCTTGCACATCAAAGGGCCCATCATTAGCGATGGATACTAGTCTTAATCAAAGCACTACAGAAAAGTGAATTTGTGTATAATGACCATAAAGTGATATTAAACATATAATTAATATGACATTTCAAATATGAACATGAAGGATTAAACACCTATGGCCATGAGAGCGCCGCTCCTAATCAATACAATGGCACTAACAATTTAAACACAGAAAACTTTTGAAGTTCAACAGTATGCCTACAGGCCTGTTACGCACCCAAGTAAGGGAAGACTTGGACATGACACTCTTTTATCTAAGACAAACGATTTGGAAACCGGGCCATCAACGAAAGTTAAAACAAAAAGTATAGCATATCTTGAAAGCACTTTTCTAACACACTTCATATTAAGTCCCTCTAATCAAGGAGAATAGCTCAACCTCGACAGGAAGACTAGTACAGAGAAGGGGCTAAACTGTGAAGAACTAGACCTGGCTAGGGTATCACCTACCCTTTCACATTAACCTCGAAGAATACTATTGAAGAACAGAATGAGACTAGGAGTATGCAGAGACCTACCTAACAAGATAGAAATACCAGAATGTGTAAGTAAAAGAATAGCCAAGGGTAAACTTACCCCACGCAGAGCTTCTATCGAGAAGTTCCACCGAAGATCTTCACCCATCTGGCACATGGGCCGAATCCCAAACCTGTGTCCGCGATGCTAAATCCAACAAAGGACTAGTCTGAGATGTTCTATCCTCCCTCACTAAACCAAAAACTAGAATGCAAACAAAAAATGAACTGAGACGGTGCTTCCTTCCGCACAACACCAAAACCAGAATGAAAGTTGAAGTGCAAGAGTAACCTTTTGCAACGAGTAAAGGGGATGGGATCTTTGTACTTGGACCATGTAAAAATCTTTGATTTTGTGAAGTCCTGAGTTTCGAGGAGTAGAGAAGAAGATCCAGACCATTGGATCTAAGCCACAGGAAAATGGTTGGATCAAAACCTCCTTGTGGTATCTCATATCAGGGGTTTGAGGTTTGAAAGATTTTCTTTTCAACTGCAGAGGTCGTGAAGTACAGAGTGCCAATAGTTCATGTGAACACATGGCACATCTGTTAGGTGGGGACCGTGTGGTTGACAGGTGTCGCAATGATAAAATTCCTGGAGAAAGGTGGAAGTGGGTGACAGGTGGTGGACACACATTGACCTTGGAAAGGGTCAACCCATCGTTGACTTATCACGAGTCGCGGATTCACCAAGGAGGAGCACAAGTGCTCAACACTCCAACTCGTGAAGCTATGATTTGTGAGGGGTGTTAAAGTTAGGCCCTAGCCGGTGGTTATGTGCTTAAGGCACTAACAAGGAGGATCCATCCCCGTGTCATCATCTCAGGTATCGGAGTTTTGGAAAAGAGGAGTCGAGGGTCATCGACCCCCGAACTCGCGAGTTGCAAAAGGCACTTGCTCTAAGGCCCAGTTCTGGTTGCATGGAGATGTAGGGCTCGCGCCTGGTGTTAAGTTGTGTAGGGAAGGTTTTCACGAAGGACCTGTGAATAGGATTTGTGAGGTTCCAATAGGGATCTAAGAGAGCCACTTCAGCTCAGGGATAATTAAGAATGATCCTACGTAGATCTCGGCTCGAGGGTTGGGGGTCTATGTCAAGTGGTATCAGAGCCACTTTCCATGTGTAGAATACAAGCAGAGAGAGTTAGATTAGATAAAGAGAAAACTCTAATACACACCATCAAGTGGTATCAGAGCCCAGAACAAATTATTTTCTTTCTGTAGCAGAGAGAAAAGAAAAAAAAAATTCTGAGCCATGCCACCGAGAAAAAGAGATAGGCCAATGCCTGGTCTAGTAGTGGAAAGAGAAATGCATAAGTTACGTGCTAGACTTGATGCTATGGAGATGTCACAGAGGCACACAATTGATGTTGGGGACATCAGTGAGGCTGAAAGTGAAAATGAAGCTGGAAATGAAGGAGAAGAAGTTGCAGTCGAAGATGTTGTGGATGAATGCCTATTCAGGGTTGTTGCAAGGATAGGTGCTAGAGAAAAAATGGACATTCCAGTGTAGGAAGGAAACTTAAATGTTGAGGATCTTCTAGACTGGATTAGAGTTTTAGAAAAATACTTCAACTACGAGGATGTCGAGGAAGACAAGAAATTAAAACATGCCATCACTAGACTTAAAGGCCATGCAACACTATGGTGGGATGAACTACAGGGTGATAGATGTTGCAAGGGAAAGCAGAAAATCAAAATTTGGGATAGAATGGTTCCAAAGATGAAATATGAATTTATACCCAGGGATTATCAAGTGACCTTGTTTCAGAGGATGCAGAATTTGAGACAAAAGTTGATGTCAGTGAAGAAATACATTGAACAATTTTATAGGATAAACATCAGAGCAGGTCATCGGGAAAGCGATGATGAAAAAGTTTCCAGGTACATGAATGGTCTACGATATGACATTCAATATGAGATGAGCATTATGATCATTCGGACTATGGAAGATGGTTATTAGATGGCCTTGAAATCCAAAGATAATTTGAGCCAAAAGAAAGGTCAAAGAGGCCAAGGCAAAAGTCAAGCTAGAGGCAAAACAATTGCCCAAGACAAAACTCAAAAACATAAAGAACAGGGGAAGAAACCTCAAACTCAACCTAAGAGAGGAGGAAGCTCACAAGGAAGGAAGTATGCTGATAGAAATACTTTTCCTCGAGCTAGAGCAAGAGGAAGAGGCAGAGGAGGTGAAGTGAAATGCTTCGTCTGTGGAAAAAATGGACATAAATCCTATGAGTGTCCAGATAGGAAGAAAGATGGTGGTGAAACTCACATTGTCAAAGCTCAAAGATGGAATGCTAAGGTAGAAGATGCTGAGGGTGGAGGATATTTGATGATGAGAAAAGTTCTCTTGAAACTAGAGAAGGAACAAGAGAACTCAGCCTAAGGAAATAGTTTGTTTAGGACTGCTTGCAAAACTAAAGACAGGGTATGCAAGGTCATAGTGGAAAGAGGTAGAAAAGACAATATCATATCTACAGAGATGGTAGAAAAGCTGGAGCTGGAGACTGTTGTACATCCAAGCTAATACAGAGTTTCGTGGCTACAAAAAGGACATCAGGTAAATGTCACTAAACAGTGTTTAGTTGAATTTAAAATAGGAGGATAAAAAGATAAAATATTATGTGATTTCATTTCCATGGATGTTTGTGATCTATTCTTGGGTATACAGTGGAAATATGATAGAAACATGGTTCATGATGGGAGAAAGAACACATACACCCTGGAGAAAAATGGTAGGACTCACATGTTGCTGCCGATTAAGGATAAAAAAGTGAAAATAGATACGAGAAACACCGTACTTCTCATGAGAGGGAAGGAACTTCTTGATGAAGTTAAGAAGAAGGAAGACACACAATTTATTGTGGTTAGGAATCCCATAATTTTTTTGACCAGTACGAGGATAGATGATCTACCAGAAGAAATTCAGGAGCTACTGGAAGAGTTGGCTGATATAGCAGTGGACGAACTACCTTGTTTGTTGCCACCTATCAGGAATATAAGCCATCATATCAATCTTATACCTGAGGCCAGTTTACCGAACAAAGAAGCATATTGGTTGACACCATAGAAAAATGAAGAAGTTAAGAGAAAGTTCCAGAACTTAATGGACAAAGGATTGGTTCGGGAATGCTTGAGTCCATGCATTTTTTCGACAGTGCTCATCCCAAAGAAAGATTGAGGCTAGAGAATGTGTATAGACTCAAGGGAAATCAATAATATTACCATCATATATAGATTTACATTGCCAAGGATGGACGACTTGATGGATTGCTTGAGTGGCACAAAGTTTTTTTCAAACATTGATTTGAAAAGTGGGTATCATCATATTCGAATGAGAGAAGGTGATGAATGGAAGACAACATTCAAGACAAATTAGGGGCTATATGAATGGCTTGTCATTCCATTTGGCTTAAAAAATGCACCTAGTATTTTCATGAGGTTGATGAACGAGGTCCTGAAGGATTTTATAGGGAAGTTCATCATTGTATATCTTGATGATATATTAATTTTCAACAAGACAGAAGCAAAACACTTAAAGCATTTAGTTGTTGTCATGATCACAACATAAGTAAAGTTTTTTGTTTGTAACAGTAAATGTTTTATTAGTTTTTTCATTAAACATGATTTCATGTGTTATGCAAACATTTTTGGCCCTGTTTAAGGTACAAGTGTTGTAACCTTTTATCTAATACCATATGTAATGTTCCCCAAATTTACCAAATAAAAAAAAAATCCTTAGGGACATTAAAACTCTTTCTCTTCGAACAAATAATCTTGAAAGTACTATTGTTATTATATGTAGCTAGTTGTCAACACTATTAACTTTTTCAAGGTTCATGTTTCCATTTATTTACACAATTAACTACCATTATAACATATTTTATCTCTAAGTTATTTCCTACTGCACAGTAATCATATGGATAAACTTCCAGGGTAACTTCGCTATTTCCCACCCTTTCAGTTTACTAACTTATCAAATATAAGCATAAAGGTTAGTAAAGCCCCACAAACATTAAGATCCTTTCCATGTATCTATATGTATATGTATACATATTAACATTAGATTACAGAGGCATAACCCCACTTGAATTAGAGAAAAATTTATGCATAGATGATATCCATATCATACAGGTCTAAACAAATTGGAGATTAAAGCATAGATTGCACACTTAAGATAAGGTTCAATGCATCTATCGTAGACTTAAAAATAAAGGGTGACTTTATAATATCTACTTAAGTAATACACATTCCCTTTCTCCAAAGGTGCAGGTTATAAGTCACCCATGAACCCCCTCCTGAACTTTGTTCAAAACAACACATGACGAGCATTAGATCTTCTCTGAATACACCCTTCCCTTACGTGACCACAGTTGTGACCACTCTCCTAGCCAAAAGACGTTTCACAATTTCGCATATTGGGACTTTGTGTGTGAGTCTCCCTGACTCTTCCAACCTTAGAAATATTGACAGGGGTCGAAGGCTTACTAGAGCCATTCCTTAACTTCCATAGATTTTACCTCCAGCCAAACCCTGGGGTGTACCTCCAAGTGTGTCAAGATTTCATGTATTGGGAACTTCCTATTTCAACTATCTCATATCAACGATCCTGATTTCACTGCGATCCAACCACCCAGATCCCTCTCTCACGAATCAGAATTTCGTGTATCAGGACTTTGGAACAGATCCCTCCTTTGCACTTTCAATTCCCAATTTCTCGATATTTGAGAGTGCCAAATCAACAACTCACACTCCTTCATATCTCACAACTACGATATTTCCTGAGCTTTCAAATGTCGAAAGACTCTTGACCTTAACCTTCTTGCAACTTTTCCCTGAGGTGTAGGACATTTGGTGACAGAGTGTGGTGTTAAGGAACTGCATGATGTTAAAGTCATTGGTTCGAAACCTGTGGGGACAAAAAATCTAGCCATGTTAAGGGTTGGTGTGGCTCAGGCTGGGTGTGATCCCTTGGTGATTTTCATAGCTTAGATGCCCCTGAGTCGTATTTTATTATCCACACGTTAGTCCTGCATGTCACAGACAAACTAACAAACAAAAAAATACTTCTTGCAACTCCAGTGGATCTAGTGACCCAAACCTTTCCTTGATCCAATGATTCAAATCAAAATCATGAACTCGGGTTTCGCGAGTTCCCAAAACTCTTACCTCTAGTTTCCCGAATTGTGAACTCATGATAAATCTATATCTATGGTCCATGATAATCCTCTGATCGAAGACTCGGATCAAATCATGAAATCAGGTTTCATGATATTCCAGAACTAATACCTTCGGTTGTCTGAGTTGCGAAATCCTGATAAGACTAGATCTACGACCCACGATCTTCCTTCGATTTACGACATAGATCAAATCATGAACTCGAGTTTCATGAGTTTCCATAACTCTTTTCTTTGTTTTTCCGAGTTACGAACTCCCGATAAGACTATATGTATGTCCCACGATCTTCCTCTGATTGACGACTCAAATCAAATCATGAACTTGGGTTTCACAAGTTTCCAGAACTGTTGTATTTAGTTTTTTGATTTGTGAAATCATGATAAGACTAGATCTACGGCCCACAATCTTCCTCTGATTGAAGGCTATGATCAATTCATAAAATCAAATCTTGTTAAATATGTAGTCAAATCCAATCGGCATTAAAGTTACAGTTTTATTAAGGGACGAGGTCCATTTAGGAAATTATTCTATCTTCAAGTTTTAACTTCCATTGAACTCCATCTCATCACCAATTAAATTTCTCATTTTCTTTGGAGGACTTTAACCTTCGTAGTCTCTGTATCCAGGATAGCTTATTGTACGAAAAGGTACTTGGGTTCTAACTTGCAGCGTTAATAAACATAAACCCAGATTATGTTGAAAATGATACGGATCTACCCGAGAACACTATTATCGTGGCATTTTTTATACCAGGCTCCTATCAACAGCTGGTTAAATTTATCTTCAATCCTTAAAGAAAAGGATAGAGGGGAAACCCCTATTGGAGATTATTTCCATAACTAATAGTTATGATCGCAAGTGTTATGTAGAGTTTGAAGACTCGTTTAAATATTGGACTGACTCTGCAATAGGTAACAGGTTTAAGTAGTTGAATCCCTGGACATTTGATCTTGAGTTTATCAAAATAAGATAACTGTAACCTTTTACTATATTTAATGTAGTTGACTTAAAAGGAAATAGTCGAGTAATAAATTTATGTGTAATATATGTTCAGGTAGTTTGGAAAATCTATATAGGTAATAACACACACACAAACACGCATATATATATTTCAATTATGATATTCACTTAAAATTTTGTTTGTAAATTGTACAATTTATACATCGTCAATATCAACTATAGATCAATTTGATAATTGTTCTCTATTGAAGAACATATATTATAAAAAAGGAATAGGAAAAATTTCACACTTTCGTCTAATACACAACAATTTTCTTATCTCTACTCAGGAAAACTTCCATACATTTATCAACAGTTAGCACATACAACAGTCTTTCTTGGCTCTACTCAATGCATAAATACAACTATAAAGGCTTATTCAATAATTCATTTACTTCTACCCAACAAGTAGATGTATTCTATCTATTATTCATCAATAGAATATTTAACCAGAACTAAGTAAATTCATTCTACAAGTTATTAAACATCAAAACATTCAACCAGGGAAGAGTAGAATTACATATCAAAACAAATTGTTGGGACCACAAATGGAATATCTAAGTTCCACCCAACCATAGAGCAAAAAAACCAAACTACTTGTTCCGTTCACCCCCTAGCCTGACCATGAATCCATGAGCGAGAACCTCAAAACTCCTCTTTCGCTATAGTCCTTTTTCAGATTTTTAGGCGATGCCTATGGACAAATTACTGATTTTCCACTTGTAAAATTCATCCATGAGGTAGTTCAAGCATGTTCCCCTCTCATTCAGTCATGGTCAACTGATTTCCACCTGGTTGTTCCACTTGTCTCTCAACAATAAATATAAAAGCTATTTGTTTCTTACAAGTGTCATAGTCAAATATTTGGTTGGGAAAATCAAATATTTTCCCAATGGTCATAATAATAAATTACAATTAACTAAATTCTAAAATTTGGAGTTTCCATAAATGGCAATAATTTTCCAATTTTGAATTTACCAAAAATAGAAATAAATTCCTAAGTATTTTTAGACTTCATTAATAATTTATTTTTGGGGATATTACATTGCATACATGGAGTTTCAAGGGATATATTGACTCATTATATCCACTTAAATAGACAGAGACCTACTTCACCACCACACTTATTTGGTTCATCATGATGGAATTCACCACATCAGCCAATTTCCAGAAGACAATGGGTCTTTCTCCATGAGGTACAAGTCAAGTATTGTGGTAAGTGTCACTTTAATACTTGAGGCATCTAAATATGTTTCATTTAAAGGTAATTTTGATTATAGAACGTCTTCTTGGACATTATGCTCTTTTCCCTGTTTCACCTTGGTGGTTGACATTGTGCCCTAC
>JASDQU010586709.1:31951-47318 GCA_032191745.1 Picea mariana | reverse complement strand
GAAAACCAGTTTTACTGTATCTCTGTTATTTTCATGTTAAGCACCTATTAATAATCTGTATTCATTTCGTTCTGCTCATAAAATCCGGATCATGTTGATTATGTTTAACCACAATTTACTATGGTAATGTCACATTATGATGTTCATCATAGTTGACTTATGTCAAATTTCTATGTTCTCGATGGTTGTGTTGAAATGTGATGTCCATCAACACCTATGTCACATTATGGAATTTCTCAATAGTTATGTAGGCTTGTGATGTTCCCTAATAACTATGTCACATTGCAACATTCATTAAGGGCTATGTGATAGTGTGACATTCATTTTAATTTTCTTATTTGAGTTGCCTGATTCCTCAATGATTTCATCACATTGCGACATTCATCATCATTATGTTACGTCAAATTACTTTGTTCCTTAAAGGTTAAATCACATTGTGACATTCATGACAGGTTTTCTCACCTTCCAACATGCCTCACGGGTTATTATTCAATTCAATTTTCCTGAATGGTTATGATGCATCGTGATATTCATTTTATTTCATTTTATCTTTATCTTGTGTTACTAGTGGTTGTGTCGCAATGTGATGTTATTAAAGTGTCAAGTTAGATTGTGATGTTCCTCAATCTATATTTCATATAGCAATGTTTATCATGGTTGAGTTATGTAAAGCATGGTTATCTTTAGTTGACCATGGTTCAATATGGACATGTTTGACTATGGCTGATTATGGTTGAATTTTCGTCACATTGCAATGTCCATTAAGGGTTTTGTTCAAATGCGATTTTGACTTTTATTTGTCACATAGTGATGATGACTATGTCCATCGCATTTCTATGCTTGGTGGAATTCATCAGATTGTGACATTTGGTCAAAGGTGTCACATTGCAATGTTATATTTTTTTCATCACATTGCATCGTTAGGTTTAGTTTGTCACATTGTGACGTCATGGTTTCTTCATTAGATTGTGAAATTAGGTTTTTATTTGTTTGATTGCAATGTCAGGTTTTCATTTGTGACATTTCAATATCAAGTTTTCATTCATCACATTGTGACATCAAGTTTTTATTCCTCACATTGCAACAAAATGTTTTGTTTTTCAAATTGCAACATTGGGTGTCATTTGTCACATTGTGACAATTGGTCACAAGAGCCACATTATGACGATTGGTCACAAGCATCACATTGAAACATTCATTGTTGTGGTTATTACTAAGTTTGACTATGGTTATGTTATAGTGAAACATTTATGATGGTTGATTTATGTTGAATTGATATGTTCTAGGTTTTGTGGCATTGTGATGTCCTGGGTCTAGTTCATTAGGGATGTTCCTATTGGTTATGTTGCATTGTGAAGATCATATTTTTTACTAATGTCAAGTTGTACATTTGTTAATGGTTTCGTCATACTGTGGCATTCATTAAGGGTTGAATATCTTGATGATGTTCCTTCAAGGTTATATTGTGACATGAAGAAGTTGATACTAAAGTCGAGAAAAATGTTATAAAACATTGTCACAATTGAAGATTAATAAAATAGGAGGCCCACTTAAAGAATATGTCACATTGCGACATTTCTAAGAAATCAAATGGTTGAATTGATAATGTTATTGCATAAAGAAACACTTTGATAGTAATATTTCAAGAGGTTCTTTGTAAAATAAAATACTATATTTCATATAGTAAATAAAATGCTTCTTATAATGGAAAAGTTTAGTTTAAAAATATTGGGGAGTGTTACCCCTGCATGCTATGGGTAACTAAAGAGATGATGTCTCAAAGCCTACAGGTTGAAGAGATGGAGTATCAAAAACTATATGAGCAGACATAGCCCCTCCTCTCACCACACATCGTCATTGATCGACAACAATGTCCACCACATTAGCTTGGACCAGAGAGGACAACAAGTCTTTCTTCATGAGGTAACAAGTCTGGTCTTATGGTAAGTGCCATTTTAATAATTGAAGCATTTGAGCATGTTGCAAAGAGTCATTTCTTGATTATGAAAAAGTTTGCTTGGAAATTATACCTTTTGCCTCATTTCACCTTTGTGGTTGACATGGTTTCCTTGTAAGTGGGTCGCCCTCGGGAAAATGAATGCTACTAGGGGGTCTCCTTGAAGGGTCATTGTACCATTCCCACACATACTTACCACTTTCAACACCTTTTTCCTTTCGTTTCCTCATCTTTTATTTTTTTGGGCTCATTGACCCCAAGAAGGGCGTGTACCTCATTTCATGGATAAAATTTATTTTTACATCTAATTGTTCAAGATGCAAATCTTCTAATGCCACACGACTTAAAATATTCCTAATCTAAGTCATCTTAACAATAAGAGAAAATATTTCATCAAAATCTATACCTTTCTTTTGTGCAAACCCCTTTACAACAAGTCTAGCATTGTACCTCTTTTTTCCTCCATCTTCTTCCTTTGAATTGTAAACCCATTTATTCTGCAATTCTCTTTTTCCTGTAGGAAACTAAACCAAGTCCCAAGTCTGGTTATTTACCAAGGAATCCATTTCCTCTTTCATGCCTTGATCCCACTTCTTTTTAGTGTTTACCTGCATTGTCTCTTCATAACATTTTGTTTCACCAAAATCAATCAACAATAAATAATGCAATGAAGGAGAGTATCGTTCACAGGGTCTACTTAACCTGGTAGATCGTCTAACAACACTTATAGGATTTTGAGGTATCTATTGATCCTATTTCTATACATTTTTATTTTTTGGTACCTTTGGAATTTCTTTTTTAGTGATCTCATCAAGCACTGTGTATTCTGGTCTTTCATTTCCCTGTTTTTTTCCCTACAACTGATCTTTGTACATGACCTTCTCACTGAATATGGCATATCTACTCTTAATGATTTTTTGATTTTCATAATCCCATAAGTGATAACCAAAATCATTAACATTGTATCCAATAAAGGTACACTTCTTGGATTTTGCCTCAAGCTTTGTTCTATTTTCTTTATCAATATGGACAAATGCTTCACAATTGAAAGTCTTCAAAAAATACTAGTTTACCTTTTTTCCTGTCCATGCCTCCTGTGGAACTCCAACATCCAAAGAGATTGAAGGTCCTTTTTTTATTAAGTAAACAACAGTATGTACAACATATTCTTAAAAATTTAAGGGCAACCCAACATGCAATCTCATACTCCTTCCATGCTCCATGATTGTCCCGTTCATCCTTTCTAACACACCATTTTCTTGTGGTGTTCCTGTTACTGTCTTCTCTCTACAAATCCCATGGTATGAATAGTAATCATCAAACTCCTTGCTGCAATATTCACCTCCATTTTCTAATTTGAGACACTTAAACCTTTTTTCTGTCTCATTCTCAACCAAATCTTTCCATTTCTTAAAAGTATAAAAAAACATCAGATTTTTGTCGAATGCAATAAACCCAAGATTTTCTAGTTGCATCATCAATAAAAGTAACATAATAATGAGAGTCACCAACAGATGATACCTGATTTGGTCCCCATGCATCTGTATGCACAAGCTATAACCTTTCACTCTTCTTTTATTTTCCAACTCTGAGAAATCTGACTCTCTTCTGTTTTCCATAAACACAATGATCACAGAAATCCAATTCAATTTGTTTAAGATCTGGCAACAAAATTATTTTTTGAAGTATATGCACCCCATTCTCACTCATATGTCCAAGACTATGATACCACAGTGATATATCCACTCCTGTAGAAGATAAAGAGATAGAAGAATTAATATTATCAGTACATAAATACAATGTACCTACCTTCTCTCCTTTTACTATCACCAATGATCCTTTGGTGACCTTTCACGCCTTATCTGTAAATATAGATATACATGCTTCACTTTCAAACTGCCCTGTTGAAATCATATTTTTCCTTAGATCTGGTACATGTCTTACCTCTTTCAATAACCATTGGTTTCCATTATTTTTCTTTATTTGTACCTTACTCATTCCAACAATTTTTCATGGTGCATCATCACCCAAATGAAGCTATGCAAAATCACCTTGAACATAATCTAGAAATTTTTTCCTATGGGGTGTGGCATGAAATGAAGCCCCTGAATCTACTACCCAAGACTCAGAAATATTATTTATAGAAATAATCAAGCATCTTGTAACACATTGCATGTTACATTTACTTCTTTATTTTTCTCTTGTTGTCCATCTCTTTGTTTCTTTGGAGATCTACAATATTTCTTCATATGTCCTTTATTCCCACAATTCCAACACTCTATATTTCCCGTTCTAGATTTGGAGTTGCCCTTCCTAAAATTCCCACAGTTTCTTGAGCCCTTTCCTCTATCCTTTTGTCTTCCCCTATTCTACACAGTCAACGCATTACCTAATGTCTCCCCTTTTATTTCCTATCGCATTTCCTCACTAATGATAACACCAACAACATCATCAAATTTTAGAGTGTTTAAACCAGAGACAGAGTTACTTACAACCTTGACCAAGCCATTCCATCTTTCTGGGAATAAGAAAAATATTAGAAGAGCCTTGACCTCATCATTAAAGTCCACTTTTACAGAACTTAGCTGATTAGTAATCGTATTAAATTCATTTAAATAATCTACAACATAACCACCTTCTGACATCTTCATATTAAATAATCTATTCATTAGAAATACCTTATTGGAGGCAAAGGGTTTTTCCTACAGTTTATCCAATGCATCCATCAACTCCTTCTCTGTCTTTTCTTTTGAAATATTGAAAGCCACTGATGCTATAAGGCTCAGCCATATCGTTCATAGTTCCTTTCTATCAAGAAACTCCCATTCTTCATCCTTAATGGTCGTCAAATTATTTGTTATTCCACCCAATGGTAGGAATAGATCCTTCTGATATAAATAATCTTCCATATGCATCTTCCATGACTGATAGTTTTTGCTGTTAAATTTTTCGACCCTAAACTTTCCATATTCCGCCATTGCTCCCACTCAAACCAGGAACCCTCTTTTCTTTCTAGTTACATTTATCTATAATACCAATTGTTAGAAAAATAGGATCATGGAGAAATAAAAAAATAAAAAAGTAGAAATAAAACACAAAAGATACATAATACAATAGATACACAGATATACGAGCTTCACCCAATGTGGGCTATGCCCACCAGAGAAATTGCCAATTCCTTCCTTTTGATTATCCATAAAAATGAATGGATACAACCTACAACACACCTATTGTAACTTCCTCTTCTTTCTCTCACAGTATTCTCTCTCATAATACAATATTCGCAATGATACATAGTCGCAATAAAATTGCCTCATAAAAGAGGGTTTCCTACTAGGGAAAAAAACTCTAACATAAATTCTACCATTAGATCCATGACCTTATAATGAATGTTCTAGATTTACTATGAAATTACAATATACATTTACAAGGAAAATTTTCCTTTGGGGTCTTCACCCCTGCAACCCCACCGGGGGCCCGATTCCCCCCAGACCCCTTAGGGGGAGAAATCCCTCCCTGCAAGCCCCCCATGTGGAGGGGTGTATATTATTCCAGGGTGTATAGTCTTTATGGGGTAAAAACATGGCTCAAGACAAAGACCTATGAATTAGGAAGATAATCAGGCTCCATAACCAACAAATCTCCCATTGACTAGACGTTCCTTGCTCATTTGGAGGATTCAATGAAATCAACGATTCTGACTTAATTAGGTGTTGATATGGATGGTCCTTATTTATTTTAGGAATTTGGCACTCCAGGACTTCAGGATATTATAACTCTCAAGTTGTTCAAATCCCCCAGAGTTATACCTACCAAAGTGGTCATAAAGTGATGATCATCTCTTACCATCAGTTAACACCCCCGCTTCCACTATCCTTCCACTAGTTTAATCCAATGACTATGACTTAATCAAGTGTTGAGATGGACAGTCCTTATTTATTTTGGGGCTTCAACACACTGGGAATCTGGGTTATTACAACTCTAAAGTCATTCAACCCCCCAGATTTATACCTTCCGAAGTTCTTACGCCATCCTTCCATTGCTTGATCTAACAATTGAGAAAAGTCCCGAATGGATCTTAGATCGATGGTCTGCATGATTTCATTACTTCGGGACTCTGGGATATTACAACTCTCAATTTGTTCAAATCCCCTGGAGTTATACCTGCTAAAGTAATTACGCCATCCTTCCACTGCTTGATCTAATGGTTTAGAAAAGTCCCTAAGAGATCTTAGATTGACGATCTACATGATTTCATTACTCTTGGACTCCGAGAATTTTTGGCTTACCCTATCTTTCCACTATAATCGATTGGAGGGTCGAGAATTCACCAACAATTCCTCCTTGATCCGACAACCTACGTTAATCCATGGTTACAACCTTCAGGGATTCCAATTGTTTCTAACTCATCTATCCCTGGAATGCTCAATGTCGAATGACCAAAAAACTCATCAACCCATTCGAATGGTTGAGGTTTTAAGGGTTTGATCTGATGACTCTGGTTATGATTGAAATTTCCCAGCTAGATCTAACATCTCTCATTTATCTTCCTTCTCCCGAATATTTATTGACCTGGGATCAATGTACTTCAAAGTTTAGATTCCTCTGAATCTCCTTTTTCTTTACACTTGGATTCCAACTGAACCATGATCATTGATTTGTTCCTTTAGTCAACAATCGATGGTTGTCATATCTCCCGACTGTAACAAATTTTCCTCATATTTCTGAAGGTGTTTCTACAGTTGATTTGTTAGGAATTCGATCCCAATAGAACTTCCTTAAGGCGCTCCTTTTCTTGACCTTTCCTTCGACCTTTACAAGGTCTTAAAGCTACGTGCTTTGATTTCGTGCAACCTAATACACTGTCTCTCTTGAGCTTTAGGATCTCAAAGACATATTATTTATTCATGTCAATATCATATTCATCTTCTTGACATCAATGCCAACACCATAATACCATGTCCAATAGTTATGGCCCATACCAGTCCAATGTTTCAACCAGAAGCTTTGATACCAATCTATAATGTACCCATCCACCCACAGGTTGGCCACACTACTTAAAAATGCACTTCAAAAATGGATTTTGAATTCTAATAACAATTAATTCGAAATAAAGCATGAAATATTGCAATAACCATAGATGCAATAATCAAGATTCATGCTAAACCATCCAAGAAAGGGACAATGTTCCATGCATATAAATAACCAATAAGCATGCACACAAAATTACATCTCAGACATAAATATACACATCGGAATATAAACTATGCAGAAAACACAGAGAGCACTTATCTTTGCAAGTAAAAATTTACCAAATTGATGCAGACCAAGGAAATTATTCCCAACCATAAACATCGTTATTCATTTACTCTCAACAATAGGTCACCCTTGATCCAGGGCTATGAATCCATAAGGATGGGTCCTAGGATAAATATAAAACACACAACCATTGGCTAACTATCTCTCAAGTTTCCCAACCACACAATAAATCCTAATTTCTAGCTCTCTTTCCCCATCATCCTACTTCCAATTCTCTCTAGGGATATAGTGATACTGGTCAAGAAATCTCCCTGCTGGAAACTCTAAGGATTATCAGTTGTGGACATTTATTTTCAAACTGCCATCAATCTCATGCACGCAGGCATTCATTCCTTCCTAGAATGATCAATAATTCCTCACAACCATATCCCAATGGATCTCCTCCCCCAACCATTTGTTTCGATGCTCCAACCAAGAGAACATGAATTAGAAAGAGTGAATGAGGAATTCCTCCAAATGAAATGATTAACTAAGAATAAAGAACAACCCACAAACAGGCCACCGGTATGGTTTATATAATTAGAAGAACCAAGAACCCCATGGCCTCCCCAAGAATCTCATGTAACCACTTTTCTCCATAAAATCAATTATGGGTAAATAAAATATAATAAATTACTTAGCCCCTTAAGCCCCCTCTCTCATGGAATCATAGCCCCCTATCTCTTTTGTCCTTGTTTTTCTTGAAGCTAGCGATGTATTTTATTAATATATATAGATGCATTACATTTCTAGGCACTCTGGCCCCATTTACGTCTTTACTGAATCACTAGCCTAAGTCATATTTACATAATACATTCTAGTTCATAGGGATACAAACTTGGGGTGTTACATATGTTGTATCCATGTGTATGCATATTTAAGCTTACTATGATTGAACATGGGTCTGGATTGATGTTATAAACTTAAGAGTGATTATCATGTTCCATCTCATCCTTGTTGAATCATATTAATATATTACATAGAATATTAAAGAGAAGGAGAAAAAATAAAATAGGAGTGAGTTATATCTAATAGGGTTTAGGGTTTAGAGTGAGTTATATCTCAAATGAAGATTGAATATGAGCTTGAGTGACCTAAGAAAATATATTCACACTCAACCTAAGTGGAAGGAGTAGGAAGACTACCCACTAACTTGGAGGTTGACTATCTCTATGAGAGGTAACTAATGGATCCAAAAAGAAGAAACTTTAGACACAAATCCAACTATCTACTTGTTAGGATATTTAGACACTTAGGATTTAGTTAAGATATACTTGTTCTAATGGGTTAGGTAAAAGTGTGTTTCTTAGTGTGTTTCTTTTGTATGCATTAGTATGCATTTGTAGTTAGGAAATCCGACGGTCGCGATATGTTCCCGACATAGAGTGATCTGACGATTCATACTCTCCTCGATATTAACGACCATTGATCCATGAATTAACACTCGATTTTTCCATGATCTCTATTTAAAGAGCATGGAGGGTCATTTTCCGATGGTCGATTGTGAGAAACCCTCTTGTAAAATTTCTTTGTAATCTTTTTCTTTTGCATTAATAAATTGCTCCAAGTGGCTGTGTTGGCTGGGATCATGGATGTTTCCACGTAAGGGTTTTACCACGTGAAAACATCGGTGTGTTGTTCTTTGATCTGGTTATGTGAGTGGTTACTGAAGGTGTTTTTCCTCTATTGGAATACATGTGTTGTCAAACATGGTATCAGAGCCTGTTTGAAGACCCACTCCCGTTGTAGATCAAGATCATGAAGCCGATTTTCCTAATCTCCGTTTCTTTTCATTTTCGTACATTTATGGGCTGAGAGGATTGTTCCCTTGTGTCCGGAGTACTTTTTTCATTCAGGAACACTTTTCATTTCACTCGAAAAGGTCTTTGTTTTCCCAAGATATGTCCATTACAGTAAGATCCGGAGGTATAAAGCTTGAATACACATTTTTTAAATTTTTGCAGAGTAGTATTTTAGTTTTATTTCGGTTTTGTATTATCTATTTTCGGGTTACTAATTTTTTAGATCTGCGTATGCTCTTTTCCCCGCGCCCTATGCAATCTCGAAAAATTAGAATCAGATAGGAAAAAGGTCCATCTTTCGGTTAAGCTAACTGAGATCTAACCATTGTTGTCATTGAGAAGCGAAAATTTTTTCTTGTGTGAAAAGAGTTTTTTTTAACACACTCTCCAAGGCCAACAACAACAACAACAACACCCCCAATCATCATCATCATCATCAACAACAACAACACCCCCAATCAACAACAACAACATTTTCAATCATCAACAACAACAACAACAACAACAATCCTCTTCCTAAAAAATACAATATGTTTTGCTAGACCATTTGGTTAAAAGTTGTCTTATTAAGTAAGAGGTCTTGAGTTCAAGTCTCTCTTTTGTTACTTTTTTTGAAAAAGTTCATGCTCAAATTGTAAAGTGTATTTCACTTCAAGTATAAAAGTGAATCACTATAAGTAGCTTTAATATTTTATTTTAGAGTTATTTATTTTGCATGCAACTTTTCTTTTCTAAAAGTGATCCTCACTTCTCTTTATAAAAGTGGGTCACTTCATAGAACAACTTGCAGTATCACGTGGTCATTTGGTTATCGTTTATGTCTTTTTTAAAAAGGGCATAACTCTCACATCTGAAGTCCATTTTCAGTGCCGTTTTTTTTTAAAACTGCATAAATTTTCAAGATATTTCCATCCAGATCATCAGTTTTAGTTTTTAAATCCATATTATATGCATATTTAATATGACTTCTACAAGTAATCTCTTACTTACCAGCACTAACTACTTCCAATGGAAATATCATGTGGAAGATTTATTAAGAAGTAAAGGCTTGTACCAAATTACCTTGGGAAAGGAAAAATCACCCACTGATGATGATAAGAAAGTCAAATGGGATAATAGGAGTGACGAAGCACATGGACTTTTCAAAATGTCCATCTCTCCTGATTTAAGGTTCTACCTTAAAAAAATTGATGACCCTAATGAAGCTTGGGAAAATATTGAATCTGTGTTTGGTAAACTCAGTGTTATTCGACCACAACAATTAGAAAATCAATTATTGACCTTAATTCCAAGTGATTTTTATTTCATTGGAGACTATTTATCTAAGTTTAAAACACTCATAATTTTATGTGAAGAATGTGAGATAGAAATGGAGGAAGAATGTTTCATCTATCTTATTCTTTCCAAGCTAGGTAGTGCATATTTTGTGTTTGTATATAATTTTTATGCCATGAGAGAGGCTCTAAGGAAAGCTTATCAAAAACCCACCCTTGAGTCCTTTTGTCTTGCTTTGATTAGAGAGGATTATAAATTTATACAACTTGGAGTGATCAGTACTGCAGGTACCTCCAACAAATCCTTAGTTTCCTAGCAGAAAGATAAACCCAAGTATCCCAAGAAGCAACATCCTCGCTATAAAAACAAGCAACATAAGGGTCCCAAACTTGCTCAGACAGCTTCAACTCCTAATGGCGACAAATGAGAAAAATATAAAAATAAGAATACTGACAAACATTACAACATTTGTGATAAAGATGGTCATGTTGAGTCCAAATGTTTCAAGAAGATGGTTGTTTTAGAAGCAACGATGAAGAAGCACAAAATTAGTATTGATTCTATTTCTTCTTCTTCTTCTCATGGACATGCACTTTCCGCTTATGGTTTCTCCTTCAATACAACTTATACTTCTTCTTCTGATGAGTGACTTATTGATTCAAGAGCATCTTATCATATGGCTAAGGATAAAGACATATTTTCTACTCTAAATGAATGTAACGCCAAGAAAATATTTGTTGGTTATGATATATCTCTTAGTGTTGTAGGATCTGGAACAGTTCAAGTATATAATGGTCATTTCAATGATGTATTATGTGTTCCAAGTCTTTCTTGTAACCTTCTTTCAGTATATCAAATCACTCATTCAGGTGAAGGTAAAACCGTAGAGTTTTCACCTCACCAAGTTGTAATCAAGGATCTAAAATATCCTAAGCATGTTCTTGCAACTGGAATTGTTGATGATATTAATAGGTTGTACAAGTTTGACAACTTTGAGTCATCATCTTTTTCATCAGTTTTTGTTGCTCATAGCGATGACTTGAGAAAACTTTGGCATGAGTGGATTGGTCATCTAAACTATCGTTCATTGCAACAACTATGTAATCAACAGATGGTGACTAGTCTTCCTCTTGTTTCATGCAGATATGGTGTTTGTGATGGTTGTGTTCTCGACAAACATCATCGGGATAGTTTTGACAAACGTGCCTCTTGGCACACCTCGGGCCCTTTGCAGCTTGTTCACAATGATTTGTGTGGTCCACTTTCTTCTCCTTATTTTTTTGGGTGAAAGTATTTCTTAACTCATTGATGATTTTTCCAGACATACTTGGGTTTACTTCTTAAAACTTAAGAGTTAAGTTTTTGGCCTACACGGCCCTTGTAGAAAAGCAATCTAGACATCAAATTCAAAAGTTAAGAACGTATAATGGAGGTGAATATGTGAACAATAATTTTACAAGTTACTGCACTACACAGGACATCCAAATGCAACAAACTGTTCCATATACACCACAACAAAAAGGTGTTGCTAAGAGAAAGAACCGCACATTAAAAGAAATGGCTAATTGTATGATCCAATCTAAAGGATTAAGTCTAAAGTATTGGGCAAAAACAATCAACTGTGAAAATTACATAGTCAATTGCACTTCCACAAAGGCTCTTAGAAATATAACACCGGAAGAAGCTTGGACTAAAATTAAACCAGATGTAAGTCACTTCCATGTATTTGGTAGTATAGCATGGGATCACATTCTTGATGAGAAAAGGAAAGTATTGCAGCCTAAAAGTGAGAAGTGTATATTTGTTGGTAATTCTTCAATGACATAGTAATGAAATTATTATTCGAAGAGATGTTAAATTTGATGAAAATCTCTTGTCCTATGAGCCTAATTCGGCTATTGTGCCTTCCTCGGCCTACGAGCCATCTTCGGTGTTTATGCCTTCTTTTGTTCCTATTCTAGTTTTTTCTTCAGATGATGATAGTGAGGATGAAAATCCACCTCTTCCTTCTCACCTTCCTCCAGATGAGTCCTTTGAACCTGAACCAACACCAGTTCCACCGCTTCCTAGATGGGTCCATTCAACATGAGAAACAACTGGTGGTCTTGTCGATGATCCTTTAGATCAACGTCAAACATGTTCACAGTTCCAGTGAGCCTCTTCTCTTTTGGCTCAAGTTTCAGAGACTCGTGATCCATAGACATTTGTAGAAGCTTCAAGTCATCCAGATTGGGATACAACAATGAATTGAGAGTATTTTTCTTTAATGGAAAACGATAATTGAGATCTTGTACCTCTTCCAAAAGGAATAAAACTTGTCAGATGTAAATGGGTCTACAGAATGAAGTATGCATTAGATGGAAGTGTTGAAAGACACAAGGCTCGGTTAGTTTCCAAAGGATTTTCCCAAGTTGAATGAATTGAATATAATGAAACCTTTTCCCCTAGAGCCAAAATGAATTCCATCTGCATTGTTCTTGCCCTTTCTGCCTCACATTAATGGAAGGTCCATCAGATGGATGTTAAATCTGCCTTATTGCATGGAGATTTGCAAGAATAAATCTACATGGAACAACCTCTTGGCTATGTATAGAATTACTCAAGCCTTGTTTGTCACCTTAAGAAATCTCTTTATGGTCTTAAGGAAGCTCCTTGAGCTTGGTATGCCAAAATGGACAACTTTCTTATTGACATCGGATTCTCTAGATGCCATTATGATCCTAATGTCTATACCAAGAAAGTAGGAAGCCATCTCATAATCCTTGTACTTTATGTTGATGACCTTATCCTTACTCGTAGTGACTCAAAACTTTTAAACCATGTGAAAACCAACCTTAAGAAGAAATTTGAAATGACAGACTTGGGATTTTTGCACTATTTCCTTGGCCTCTAAGTTTTGCAAACCAATGAAGGAATTTTTCTTTCTCAGTCTAAGTATGCTTGTGAAATTCTTCATCACTTTCACATGGATGATTGTAAACCATCCCCTTCTCCCTTCCAATATGGGCTCAAGCTTACTTCCACCTGTACTTCTCTTGAAGTTAATGCCACCCTATATCATCAGTTAGTTGGTAGCCTCTTATACTTGACTCATACTCATCCTGATCTTTCCTTTACTTTTGGTCTTGTTTCTCGGTATATGCAAACACCCAATGAAAGACATTGGAAAGCAGCTAAAAGGATACTTCGTTATGTCCATGGTATAATTTAGTTCGAGATACATTACAGTTCAGGGGGGGCTCCTTTATTGGTTGGTTTCACTGATTCATATTGGGATGGCGACCCTGATGATCAGAAGTCTACTGCAGTTTATGGTTTTAACCTTGGTTTAGGAAATGTCACTTGGTCCTGTAAGAAACAATAAGATATTTCACTTTCTTCAACAAAAGCAGAGTATTTAGGTATCTAGCAACGGTAAATGCAAGTCAGGAAACCTTGTGGATTCAACAGATCCTTTCAATGTTTGGATTCGAGAAACAACATCCGACCAGCCTTTGGTGTGAAAATCAGAGTTCCATCAAGCTTGTCAAAGACCCATTTCAACATAAACTCAACAATCACATTGAGCTACACATGCACTTCATCAGAAATCTCATTCATGATCAAGTTATTGAAGTTCTCTTTTTCCCTACAAAAGATCAAGTTGCAGACATTTTCACAAAGTTGTTATTGGGTAAATCGGTGACTGTGGACATAGAATAATCCCCTTAGATCCACCTATATATAGAACAAAACACAACAGGACATGGCGCTTTCCCTAGGCTCTAATCATCAAATTTACTACCGAACAAAAGACGATAGACATACCTTTAAATGTTGCTTCCTTATGTCTTTGTTGTTCCTGTTTCTCTCCGGTGCTCTTGTGATACTGATCCTGCAGTGAGACACAAACCAACCAAAGTGAAAGTAGAGAGAGCATATTCAATGACAACCTATGCATATGATCAAGGAATTATGCAATAAAATAAAGATAATTCTATGGGGAAGAAACATGCCATTGTATTATATTAATAATAGGAAGAGAGATTACAACCAGATGCCTTGATGTCGTAAGGTTCCTTCCAACAGTTCCTTGCTTCCCACACATTTTTGATCCAAGAATTATGAGACTATAGATTTGACATCTATCTTGAAAAAAGCAAAGCTCAAAGCCACTCTAACCAAGCTAATAATTCCAAGCCAAATCCAACTAATCTCAAAGGCTCAAGAAATTTCCAACCCAATCAAGCTAACCTCAAGCTCAATCCAACAACATTCTCCATGAGAGTTCCTCTCCTTTTATAAGTTGAAGAGGATAAGGTGAGGAGGTTAGGATGTTCCCACTAAATCATGAAAGCGAGTAAGATCCAAACCATTCAGAGGCCACCTCACCATAGAATCTTCTCCTTCTAAAAGCATCGAGAAAATGCTCATTTTTCCCACGTACGAAGGTCACCGCAACCTGGCTATAGTGTAGTCTGTGGAAATTCCTCACCCTAGCTATAGTGCAGCCTGCGGAAATCAGGCATTTTCGCACCCTAGCTATGGTGCAGCCTGCGGAAATCCTCCAAAATAGGGTTTTTACAGAGGAAAACACAACTTCTTCTCTTAAAAAAAGTTCTTCTTCCTTCTTTCTTTAGGAATTTAGGCTACTGACCCCTCCAAAGGCAACATATAGGCTTACATCATTAACAGTCATAGGGATGACGAAAATAATGTGTAACAGAGATCCCCCCAAAGTATGAAGTTAGAGCAGAGTGATCGTTGAAATACTTTGTCGAGTGTGTGTAGGAAACAAGGAACAGTCGGTCAGAAACCTTCCAATAAAAAAGGAAATATAGTACAATAATATATATCATCACTAAAGTAGGCATTCCCATACTTAGAATACAAATGAATCAAATCATAAACGCCACATGCGAAGATCCATGTCAAGTAATACAGGTCATGGCCACCAAACATACATTGTGGATCCATGCCATTATGACTCAAATCTGAACGTAGCCACGAAAAAATACACTGTGGATCTATGTGTTAAAGACTCAAATTTGAACAT
>JASDQU010586709.1:8575-23574 GCA_032191745.1 Picea mariana | reverse complement strand
TAAATCCAAGATTAATGTACAATTGCAAACATTTTATTAATTTGTATGTGCATGCATAATATCACTATGACATACAATGTTAAATATATCAAGATTGAAGAGACACAATAAAATAAATACAAGTATAACAATCATTGAATTGTAGAGTTGTACTTTTTCACAAATATTTAAGGCAACATACAATAAGTTTCCATATAAGCAAAATGATGACTATGAGTCGGTCCTTTTTACCAACTTCCTCATCTTAACTATAAATACTATAACTTGTTTTAATTGCAGAAAGTTTATTGACAAAACCCATATCCTAGAATAGAAGAGAGAAATTAACATTCAATATTTTACATGAAGCAACAAACATTAATAAAATCGACTTCTAATTTATGAATTCTTATAGGATAGAAGGCATTAAAAAATGACGAGTATAGAATTTCTTAGTTCTTCATTCAAATAAATTCTCATTCATTGACGTCATTCTCACTTTCTCCATTCTATTCAACTTGTTCTCATTGCACCTCATTTACCTCAAATCCCTTCCCATTTATTTTTATTATTTCTCCCTTCCATTGTGCCTTTGATGACCATGCCCATATGATGTTATTCACATAAATGTACACCATTCTTTTTGTTCCAACAACCCATTGTTGAGTTCTTTCTAAACATTTTTTGTACAAAAATTTAACTTTTATCGATGTTCCCATGGGCTTCTAAAAATAAACCACTACCTTGTATGTCTTAGCGGCAACATTTGAAACTCTGTAGACATTACCCTTTGCACTACCTAACCATATTGCATAATGTGGGTCTAATGATCATACTATGAGCATTTTTCCTTCAAGAATATCTTCTCTTGGAGAGAAATAATATCTAGGATTGTTACATAGAGGTCCAATGTAGTGATCCTCAATAGTGTGGATATTATCACTTAAGTAAGCTTCCACAAATTCATGTGTTGGTTATGTATGATTATTGTTTCTTATTTCTTGGATTTTGGATGGCTATAAATTATTTGTGGAGTGCTCAATGCAAAAGGGTGTGTCCATGGCTTTTAATATATTCTCCCAATAAATTTTCTGGGGATGCAAATATTTTTCCCCTCCCTTCTCAATCCCCTTTCTTCCATAATAAAATATATGTTTCTAATCCTTCTTTATTTCTTCCATATTAGAAGGTATATTTACCTAATGATTTGACAATTTAGGTTGCCATGTAGGTAAGTTTAGATTACCATTAAAAATAAAATAAAAAATCCAACCATGGATTAATATGAGGTGACCACTTTTCATCCTAAACTAAGGGTTTATATTGCATAACATGTGTGTCATCAATGAACTGAAATTTGAAGTATTTAAATCCTTTCATACCAGTTGTCATGTAGTTACCATTCAATAGGTATGGATCCACAAATCTTGGAAGTTAGAGAGTTCACCAATTAGATATGAGACAAAGGAATTGTGGTCCTCACATGTCCTATAATAGTCCATCATCTATGTCAATGAAAATATGTCTTTCTATTTTATTTTTCAGTTGGTAACCTCTCATAAGTTTCATCTATGCTTTCATGTGTGTGTTGCATTATGAAAGAACCAACTTCAACAATGTCAAACATCCTTGCTATTGTTAAAAGGGATGAAAATGAAAACACATGGTGATTTTTATTATTGCTATTACAATTATCTATTTGCTACATTAATATTGGGGGGATTTTCTATTTGAACTATTTAATAGTTTGTATTATCAACACTTACCTTAGGTGCTTTCATATCGTCTTGCTTGTAGAAATATTTTTTTTCATAAATTAAGTTTGTAATAAAGCTTCATGCAATGGGTGTTTTAATGTTCTCCTCTTATACACCAAATCCCCATATAAATCCACCATTGTTTCTTTAACATATTTGAGGCATTTAACTAATGAAGTCACAATGAAGTTTGAACCCATCTCTATAAAGAAAAGGCTAAAGTGGACGAAGCCCCCAATTTTGTGTCCACATGTAAGCATGCTAATTAAATAAGTTGAGAGATGCATGACACTACTAATAGTTTTTTTCCTTCTTACCCAACCTTGATATACAAGTCTTTTCCTTGTCCATTTTATCATGCAAAACACTTAAGTAGGTGCCAGGACGCTTCTCTAAATTCAATCCATCGACATAATACACACTATGACAGCTTGTATATAGTTATTATGGGTCATTTGTATTATCCACAACATTTCTACCTTTGAATGGATCAATGGTGGCCCTAAGTATGTTAGTGATTGAAACACAATCATTACACCTTGAAAATAAGTTCTTCTCATCACAACTTCAAGAAATTGATTTCTCCTTATTATGTTGAAAATAAAATGACACTAGAGGAATACCCAATAGTTGCATGTCTTCATTAACCATTTTTTGAAGAAAATCCCCAGTCATATTTGAAGGAAATAATCTAAGAGGTTCCCTTGTTCCACCTTGACATATTGAGAACATTAAATATGAAGCCTTATTTGAATTTTTGTCCACAACATTGCTAATACTATCACTATTACAATAATATTAGATCTATATTTTTAGTCAATTGTTACCATTCATTGTCCTCAAGTCACCATTTTTAAAGCTATCCTTATGGTGGTATAAAGTGCTTCTCTTTATTTCATAAGCCCAATATCACATATTTTGATAGACATTTAATGTGTCAAACTTCATTGTAAGTAGATTTGTCTTATTTATTTCCCCTTGTTTGACAATAGAAACATTCAATACCATAAAATTTAGCACAAATTCTCTTCTTGAATTTTGATTCACCCGATATTTTAGAAATACAATAATTTTTAAAACAAGGTGTAGTGTGCATGCTTTTAAAGAAAGAATTTTCATTAGATGTTTTAACAAAGTTTAGACTTAGTTTTGGCGTTGTCTAACTATTCTAAGTTTTGGTCCTTTTTGTCGGAATACAACAACTTAAATATGCACGAAACCACACTTTTTTGTTGTTTAAATTGCATTTTTGAATGTAGAAGTGGATTCAACATGCTGAAAAACCCCTAGGGAACCTGAATTATAGTGAAATAACCACTCATATATACGGATCCAACAATTACTTGTTGACTTTCAAACAAACATAGCCAAAAATATTCCCCATAAAAAAACATAGAGAATTTAGCCCACGACATTAATTTTAGAATGCATAGTTCTTTCAAATCTCATTTTTAAGCGTAGACACTTACATAACTTGAATGCCTCTCACTTCCTCACTCTTTGGCTTTCCACTGTATGATCATCGATCGTTGTCATGGCCATCCCATCACAACAACTCATGGGGTAGTTGCTACATCTTCTCCCTGCAACATGTACCTGTTTGTTGATGATAAATATTGATTCAATTAGGTACTGTGAACTTAGAGAAAGGAATATCTAGCATGTTGCAGAGTCTTTAAGACTCTATGAGCAGGCTTTCCATCCATGCAGCCATGGAGCATGACCATGCTTTCGTCGTCCTCAAGCACAGGGAGGGTCTTTTTGTTTCAGTTGTCTTCCACCTTCTTGTACGTCGGCATAAACAATCATACACTATACAACCGATACAATATATGATACAATGCATACAATATATGACCCCTACGATATACTATACAACGAATTAATTGAACGCTTGTTTGAAAATCAAATTTTGAATTTAATAAAGGTGCCAAGGATTGATGCCCATTCCAATGCAGATTTTGAATTTGTACACCCACCCAACCTATGATTTTGAATTTGTAAACCTACCCTCTCAGCCTTTTCATTTTCCTATAATTACATCATTTATGATAAAATTTCTTATGATTTCTTGGTGAGGATCTACATCCATGGTTATGAGGTTTCAGATTTTAAAGAAAACTATAACTAAACACAACAATGGAAAGGTAAGAAATGCTAAGTGGAAGCATTATTAATACAATGTATTGTGTTGATAGATTTCAAAACATCGGTCAGGTGGACAATGTGATAAGATCTCGCAACATTGGAAAAGTTTGGTTTTTCCAAGTACATCAGGAAACCCTTCGAACCTTGCAAAATAACTGGGGAATCAAAGTGATAATGGGAGTTGGGAACGATGAGATTAAGAAGATCTCATATTATCAGGCTGCAACAAATGGGTGGGTTAACGAAAACATTCAGCAATTCTATCCGACCACCAATATCAAATACATCGCAGTGGGAAATGAATTTTTTTCAATAGAAAACCACCATCATCTTCCCTATCTCATTCCTGTGGTGAGAAACATTCAAACCGCAGTCCAGAGTGCCAATATGCACAACTCCATACGCGGAACTTAACTTTCTCGAAAAGAATGGGTCTCCTTTCATGGATAATGTGTATCTCTACTTCAGTTACAATTACAACAAGGCTCAAATCTCCTTAGACTATGCTTTGTTTAGATCCTCAGACCCCATGGTGAATGATGGAGGTCGGCTTGTGGATTCTATGATTTCGGTGATGGAGAGATTGAGACATCCCGATATACCCATCATCATAACTGAAAGCAGGTGACCTTCAAAATGAAATGAGGTGGCTACTGTCCAGAATGAAAAGACTTACAATAAAAATCTCATCAAACATGTGATTTCAAATGTAGGAACACCGAAGAGACCTGGACGACACATTGAGTCGTACATTTTTTTCTCTTTTCAAAAAGAATCTGAAGGGCAGGGACAAGACATAATGACATTTTGGACTCTTCTATCCTAATCAAAACCTTGTTTATCCTGTCAACTTCTCCCCTTAATTGATTTGTGATTTCCATTCGAATTACCATGTACCCATTTTCTCACAATAAAATGGAAGGCTTGAAATATATGATTTCTTTAGCCTTCTACCGATGTAACACCATGCATAGGATGGAATATTTGTTCAAGGACACGACAATAATAACAAGGCTGTGTGGCAGCGCAATCCCTGCCAAGGAGGTTAGAAAGAAAATTGTGGAAAATGGGGTCGAATTGTAAATGAAACGAAGTGTTTGGTGCAGATGTATATCGGGGAAATGTTGTGCAAAATGTATATCACGGAAGATAGGGAAAAAGTAAATGACGGTCGGCAGGCACATCAACATCTAATTTTTGAAAGTATATCGCAAACTTAATTTTTTTGAAAGTATATAACAAAGTAAAAAATGTGTTGACAGTGCAAGATTAAATTTGGAAATTTAAATGCATTTTCCATATGGACTGGTGAAAGATAAAAATATATGATGACACAAAATTAATAGGAGATAAGTAATATAAAAATTTAAATGCATTTGTGAACATGGGGTATATGTAAATGACGCTTGCATTGTTGAATGCCATTTATTTTGAAATATAGAAAAAAAGAAAAGTGTGTAACATATAAAATAGTAGATGCATTGTCCATAAAGACTACTGAAGGATAAGAATAAAAGTCTAAGATATTAAAAAGAAAATGCATTTGTTATACAAAATGCGGAAAGATAAGAATAGAGTCTGTAACATATAAAAATTTAAATGCATTTTTTATTTCAAGTATGTGAAAAAATGAAAGTTTGTTACATACTACTGCAAATTTTGAAATATACCAAAAAATTAAAGTCTGTTACATATAAACCAGAATTTCAATGCGTTTTTCATGTAGACTGGGATTGGGGCTCCCGTGGACCATTAGAGAAATATGTACAAGAAAGAGGATTGTGGAAAGAAGATAGAGTGCAATAGTTGCAAAAGAAAATAAATGGAAAGGTATAAGTGCTTGCCTATACATCTGTATTTAAGAAAGTGGAATAACCGGGCTGAGAAACAAAGAAAGATGCAACGACTAAACTTATAGTGAGGGTACATATGATCACTTTGGCTATTTGCTTGTGGTTTTCGTTTCATTGATGTCGACGATGATTGTGATTTCAAGGATGTTCTCCATGACTGTTGGAATGTTGGGAACTGCCTGTTGTCTTTCTTTGGCAGCTTGTTTCAATTGCCTTTCGACCCATTCTTCAATGTAGCTTCTCATTGGGGCGATTTTGATCTCATTATGGATTTTGATGTTGAAAACTTCATTTTCTAATTCCTGGAAGTCGATAGAAAGATTAGAGAGAGCCTGATGAATTTCCTCATTCTGTACTGCATATTTGACTAACCAGACATGGACGTGAGCTTGATCAAATTGAAGGATGTTGTAAAAAAATTCCAGAGACAAGGTATTCAACATAGCAACCTATTTATTGAAGTCTTGCCTGGTTAATGGCAAGGAGTTTGTGATTAAGAGGGGGTCTTGGAAGTCGTTGGTTTTCCCTGCTAAGTCTATATTTGACAGCTTTGTGAATAATTTATATTTCTTCGCTATGGCTTGTTCACATGACTGAAAAATGAGACGTAGGTTCTTTACTTTTTGTTTCCAACATGCATTCAATTGGCTGATCCAGTTTTTGGATGGAAGATCTTCTTCTCTTATTTTTGTTTCTATCATATTGTTGACAATATTGCCAAAAGGGATGACCATTTTTAAAAAGAAATTTTCTTGATCTTTTAATTTGTCTTGCAAAAGCTCGAGCAAGCTATGTGTCCTGGTTCCAAGGGAAGCGATGGTTTGTGATATTTTCCATGCCTGGGTAACCGGTTCCATTCTTTTTTTGATATTGTTATCCACACATCCTTTACAGGATGCGAGCAGGGTGGAGGATGCTTTTACATTAGGTGGAGGGGTGCCAGGCATGGATATTGCCAAAGGATCAACAAGCAATGGCATAGGAATGAAAGCGTCTTCCAATTCCTTGACTTGGTCCTTCAGTTTAGCATTCTGGGTCTCGATGTGTCCAATGGAATCATAAAGTGCTTCTTCAGTCGTGGTATGAAGTTGACAGATTTGGGACAACTACATGTTGGCAACGTCAACCTCTGAACGAGATTTGCCTTTGATATTTTTAACAATTTTTTTCTCAAATATCAATCTTTTGTTTTGGCTATCAAAAACAACGCTTTGGAACACGAAGGATTCATCTTCATCAAAATTTTGGGTAATGGATATGTCCATTAGATGGCTATGGTGGATGTCATCTTGGGGATGATCAAGGAAGGGGATCATGGCATCTAGATCAGGGTCAACTTCCATGTTTTGACTCTAAATTTCCGGCTCTTTTGCCTGACCCACATTTTTTTTTCTCTTCTTCTCTACTGGAAGCTTGTGAGAACTATCAATTTTAGAGTGAGGAGGGTCGTTATCTCCTCCTCCATTTGAAGAAATATGGGTTTCTTTGTTGCTGTGATGGGCTGTTGGAGCGATGCTCTAGGATGTCGTACTTTTTGGACGAGTATTTGCAGATTGGACACTTTGTCACTGGGGCCTTTCCCCTGTTGCGTGTACAATTTAGTGTAACTTTGCACTGTCTCTACGTTGTCGGTATCAGAGGCAGGACCGTCACTGTCTCTGTTTTTGGGCTGGTGTTTATTTAAAAAACAATCGTCGAGGCCAAGTGATTGTAAATGTTGTCTAAAAATATCACAGGGGTCGAATCCTCTTATGTCTTCAACATATCTAAGGTTGGATATGCTAAAATGTGTTGTGAAATCATCAATTTTGTTGATTTTTTTCAAGATGAACTCCCCTATTTTCCAAGGCAGAGGAATGAACTATTTTTTTTTTCTTCCTTTAGAACAGATGGAACCAGTATCTGTATTGACGTGCTACTTCTACAATAAAAATTATGTCCATAACGTGAAATGGAAGGAGAGAAGGTTGTTCCATGGAGACAAAAATTCTTATGACAGTGTAATTATCCAAATGTTGGAGTGCCCCCTTATTGTGCAAAAAACTAGTTTCCTGTTCAGATATGCGAGGAGCATTTTATCCTAACAACAAAACTTTGAAAACAGACAAGAAGCCATTAAAAACATCATAAAATTAGTGGGAATCCTTGTGCTTCCACAAGGCCTTGTACTAGAACTTTACTGGGTGGAATTTGTAGTTGACTTTTTTGGACAAAGACAATTGCGAAAATTGACAGGAATGTGCTATTGCAAAAACTAAATAGGATGACATATAAAATTTATTTTTCCTTTTGTAGTTTGACAATTAGGAAGAGATTTCATCTGAAATTAACTTGCCCCAATAAAAAAGGGCTTGTTCATTGACTGTGAAATACAAAATATAAAGAGCCATGCAGGAAACAGTACCTATGGACTCCTGTCCCGTTATTCTTGTAAACAGCCAGACAATTTCCCGAAATGGATTTCTAAATGAACTAACCTACATACTTGTAATATCTTCAGGAACTAGATTCAGCCTTTCCAAAAAATGGGGCAAGAGGTCCAATCAGTTATTATGCTTTTCTAGGAACTGTTTGCAATCTTCTCTTTTGAGTGTCAATGTTGGCTTGGGAAATTTCAGCATCTGGCGGAAGACCTGAGGTGACAAAGAAAAAAAAGAGTCATCGTGAAGTGGAATAATTCTTTGGTCTGCAATAAATTTATCGGCACACCAAGAGACCAGGTCCTCTACTGAAATTGATCAAAAGATTTTCCTAAAAAATAAGATGAAAATGGTTGCAGGGCAAGTGGAATAGCCCTTACCTGAAACTTCCTTTGCATAGTCCAAAAAATTTAGTAGCATAGCTTGCACGTGCAATTGCAAATGCCCAAATTAGTCCATTCTGGGCAGAAGGAGATGACTAGTTAAACAATATTTTTTTGGCTTGAAATATATCTCTGGGAGCATCAACATCTCATTGCTTTACACTAAAACTCTTCCGCCCAAAATGGACTAATTTGGAAATATGGAATTCCTACTTTCGCGGTGCAAAGTGGTTTTTGCGTTCACCATCAGTTTCTTTTCTGAAACTCCTTTTGTTGTTGTCATGACTGCGATCACCGAGCCGGGAAGGTTTGTTCGTTATGGTTGATTTCAATTTGGGTGCAAGAGTGGGAAGATTCTCTACATTTCCATATCATCATCCATCAGATCATCTTCTTCCGGCTTGGACTTCATGGAATCAACTTCTGCGATAGCAATGAATGCAATTGGGCAGGTTCTCTGACCAACCAGGGTTGTGATGGAATTTTTTGGCTTGAAATATATCTCTCGGTGTACTAAGGGACCATCTCCTTTTTTTCTCTTGGGCAGAGGGAGATGAATAGTAAGAATATGCCCTAGAATAGTGGAACCTCTGACCATTATGCCCCAATGTGTTTACTATGTGTGGAGAGAACTGCTGCCAGAAGTTATTTAGAATTTCCATTTGGTCGAGACGATGTTTGAAATGAAAATACGGGAGGGATAATACAAGCCTCCGCAAATTATGGTTTAATGCGTATCAATGGAATATCTCCTTGAGCCTTTCATTGATCAATGAAAATTTACAGGGTTCGTGCGGAATGAGCTGTGACCATCACAACTCACTAATTGCACAATTAGAAAAAAGTGCGAACATGGTGGTGATGATGAAAAGAGATTAAGAATCAAAAATTTCTTAAAAGCACCAACCTGTCAGTGCATAAAAAAAAAATATAGCATGGCCTTTGAAATGAATACTTGGAAAGGACAACATGCTTGTGGAAAAATCTTAGCTTAATTCGTACTAATGACAAATCTTCTTCGGACTTCCGGACATTAATGACAGTTTTAACGGTTGCTGCAGGATGGCTACTAGCATTAAAGCTTAATTATTGCATATCTGGAAACAAGTACGAAGGCAACACCAATGGAGAAACCGATTCCAAGAAATACCAAAGTATGAAAAGCGGTCGGGCAAATATATACCCAGGGCACATGAAGGGTCGATGGTTCTTGGCCTGGTGGGATAAAAATTGAGCCTCTATTGTTCCGTGTCCTACAAATAGCACCTACACTTCTGCGATATACAAATTGACAGGAGGACTTGTTGGTTGGTTGGTTCAACATTGCACATTTTTTGTCCTTAGCGATTCTGTATTAATTCCATAATTAGCCACTTTTTTGGATTGGGGGTTCTCGGGCTGGCGGGCAAAAAATTGGGCATCTATTATTCTGCACTCTACAAATAGCACTGACAATTCTGCGATATACAAATTCAGAACATGCCCTGCGCTAAATTATTACTGTTAAATATTCATATTGCAAAATTTAATTATACGAGAAAGTTTGCACAATCTGGTCAGCTGAGTGATATAAAAGTATTTCCACAATAAGCAATATAAAAAAGATTCATTCCATACTTAGGCACTTTTTTGATCACAGGTTGGCGGCCTCGTAGGCTGAAAAATGAGTCTCTATTGTTCTGTGTCCTACAAATAGCACCTAGATTTCCGCGGTATACAAATTGACAGGAGGACCTATGGGATGCTTGGCTGAACATTGCATTTGATCGTGGGTTCGCGGCTTGGCGAGCTGAAAATTAAGTATCTATTGTTCTGTTTCCTACAAATAGCACCTATAGTTCCACGATATACAAATTCACACATGGACTTGTGGACAGTTTCTATATAAAGTATGGAATGAGATTTTATACAGCATATGCGGATCCCTCATTCCATACTTAGGCAATTTTTGGATCGCGGGCTCACAGTCTGGCGGGCCGAAAAAAGAGTATCTATTGTTTTGTCTCCTACAAATAGCACCCAGAATTCCACGATATACAAATTGATAGTGTTCTAGAACATATGCGGATCCCTCATTCCATACTTGGGCACTTTTTGGATCGCGGGTTCGCGACCTGGTGGGCTGAAAATTAAGTATCTATTGTTTTGTGTCCTACAAATACCACCTAGACTTTTGTGTTCTACAAATAGCAGCTAGACTTCCACAATATAAAAATTCACACGCGGAATTGTGGACATAGTCTATATAAAGTATAGAATGAGATTTTATACAACATATAAGGATCCCTCATTCCATCCTTAGACATTTTTTGGATCCCGGGCTCGCGGCCTGACGGGCCGAAAATAGAGTCTTTATTGTTTCGTCTCCTACAAATAGCACCCAGAATTCCACGATATAAAAATTGATAGTGTTTTAGAACATATAAGGATCCCTCATTCCATACTTGAGCACTTTTTGGATCGCGGGTTCGAGACCTGGTAAGCTGAAAATTAAGTATCTATTGTTTTGTGTCCAACAAATAGCACCTAGACTTATGAGATATACAAATTCACATGCAGACTTTTGGACATAGTCTCTATATAAAGTATGGAATGAGATTTTATATAGCATATGCATATCCCTCATTCCATACTTAGGCAGTTTTTGGATCACGGGTTTGCGGGTTAGCACGCCGAAAATAGAGTCTCTATTGTTTTGTCTCCTACAAATAGCACCCAGACTTACGCGATATACAAATTGATAGGTGTACTCAGGCTAGTTGGATGAACATTGCACTTTTATTGTCCCGTAGCGATCCCGTATGAATTTCAAATTTAGCATTTTTTTTTATCGGGGGCTCTGTGGCCGATGAACTGGAAATTGAGAATCTATTGTTCCGCTCTTTACAAAGACATTTTTCTAGAACATATGCGGATCCCTCATTCCATACTTTGACACTTTTTGGATCGCAGGTTCGCAACCTAGCAAGCTGAAAATTAAGTATCTACTAGTCTGTGTCCCACAAATAACACCTAGACTTCCGCGATATACAAATTGACACATGGACTTGTGGACATAGTCTCTATATAAAGTATGGAATGAGATTTTATACAGCATATGTGGAGATCCCGTATGAATTTCATATTTAGCGATTTTGTTTTATCGGGAGCTGTAGGGTTTGCGGGCTGAAAATTGGGCCTCTATTGTTCCATGTTGTACAAAGAAATTGTTCTAGAACATATGCGGATCCCTCATTCCATACTTGGGCACTTTTTGGATCGCGGGTTCGTGACCTGGCAGGCTGAAAATTAAGTATCTATTGTTCTGTGTCCTACAAAGAGCACCTAGACTTTCGCGATATACAAGTTGACACACGGACTTGTGGACATTGTCTCTATATAAACTATGGAATGAGATTTTATAAAGCATATGTGGATCCCTCATTCCATACCTAAGCAGTTTTTGGTTCGCGGCCTGGCGGGCTGAAAATAGAGTCTCTATTGTTTCGTCTCCTACAAGTAGCACCCAAACTTCTGCGATATACAAGTGGATAGGTGGACTCGGGTTGGTTATATGAACATTGCAATTTTATTGTCTCGTAGCGATCCTATATGAATTTCATATATAGATATTTTTTTTGATCAGGTCCATGGGGCTCGCAAGCTGAAAATTGGGCCTCTATTGTTCCGCATTTTACAAACACTAGGCACATCTCCATGATTTACAAATTGACAAAGGGACCTGTGGGCTGCGTGGCTCAACATTGCAGTTTTCATTGTTCCTTGTCCTTTGAATAGCCCTCAAAGTTCCGCAATATATAGATTGACAGATGGACTTGAGGGATGGTGGGTTCAAGTTTGCCATTGTTTATAGATACTAATCCCTATCAACTATCTAACATATCTAAAAACATTATTTTCAATACTAAATTATTAATAATATTTTTTGCTATTGCAGAATTTAATTAAACAAGAAAGTTTGTACAATCTGGTCAGGCGACTGATATAAAAGTTTTCCGACAAACGCACAATACATAGTAAACATGTACTTTTAGAAAGTATGGACAAGAGATTTTATAGAGCATATGCGGATCCCTCATTCCATACTTGGGCACTTTTTGGATCGAGGGTTCTCGGCTTGACAGGCTGAAATTTGAACCTCTTTTGCTCGGTGTCCTGGAAATATCACCTAGACTTCCACGATATACAAATTGATAGGTGGACTTGCGGATTCCACATATGGCGGGTTCAAGATTGCAATTGTTTAGCAATGCTCACCCTATCTAACTTCAGCTAAAAACATTATTTTCGAATACTAAATATTAATATTAACTATTGTTATTGTACAAGTGAATTACATTAAATTATTAAAGGATGTTGAATCGCTTATTTTTAAAAAAATGAAGGAAACAAAAGTTTTTTTTTGTAAAATTCTATCATCGCAAGAATAACAAGGACCAATTTGAAGTTTAAGGCCCTCTTGTTCATATGATAGCACAATTGCACTACGCACAATATATATATTCGTTGATTTCAAATTATTGCAGGATATTAATTTTACCAAGTTCATCAAATAAGAAAAAAATGCGAAAACAATGATCAATTTGAATTTTAAGAGCCTCTTGTTGGTATGATAGGACAATTGCACTTCGCACACTATATATTCATTGATTTCAAATTATTTCACAAAAATAATTTGACCAAGTTCATCGATCAAGGAAATTTTCCAAAACAAGTCAAATAATACATTTGCGTCACAGCACCATAGAAATTATCAAGCGGATCTGCGTGCCAGCTGGCCAAAAAAATTCAATTATATTGTTTCGTGTCCTCCAAAGAAGAGCTGGAGTTCCACGGTATACAAATTGACAGACAAGCCAGATAACCAAGAACCAACCATACTTTAAACAGCCTAGAAGAAAGTTCCCAAAAGGTTCCATTGAGCAAAACCCATCGACCTTTGCACCAAACAATTTGATATACAAAGAAAAGACGTCGGTGCATTTCTTTTCTCTTGAAATGAACATTCATCTGGATGTTGAACAAATGTTACAGAGAGACATGAGGTATTTCATTTCCTCTCAAAGTTTGATTTATTTCTTTTTCCCTTCTTCAGCCGATATGCAAAATTGCATTGTCCTCATTTAAGGTGAATTTGCTCTATATCCGAAGTTGCCGCAACATATAGACACTTCTTGCCTTTTTGTGTATATACGTTTCATATGACAACTCTGTCAATTCAGGAAGCACATTTTGTAACAGAGGCTACCTAACCAAACACTGCACAGTTGTGTTGCCCATGATTTGGATAACACCATTGATGTAATGTCCATAAATATATGGATATTTTTCATCGCATTGCAGACAATCAATCGTATCATCACTTATCAAAGCAGAGGCATAAGCAACGGAATGGCATTTTGCACATACAGGCTCAAAGGGGGTCGAGTACACATTGGCTGCAACTAAAAGACCTTCAACCTGGCAACGTGAGCAAAGGGATTAATACATTAAACAATATAATACACAACTGCACCCCCTCCTCCCCTTTAAAACAAAAAAGAAAAAGTAAACAGGTGCATAAATGTGTTGAAGGCTATTTCTATAAGTAAAGTGAGGATGATTTTGTGGATGTATATGCACAACAATTCTAGATCTAGCTAGTTTCTCCAAATCCTCTACTATATCTACTCGCAACTCTATTACAAACGTTGCCTGGGTTGTCCGAAAGATCCTTTCTCTAGCATCCTTCTTATTTGTTATACTTTTTGAACAACACAAGTGAAATTTTCCCTCTATGAAATTGTTGTTCCATTGATGGAAACAAATCTGAATACGTATCGAACAATTGTAGCTGCAACATGGAACAATGCAATATTTGTGTAACTTATCCGACATATATGCAGACACGAAAGTTAAGAACAAAACTGAATATGAAAAGTGGTACCATTTCCTTTTTGTTGTTTGAATATCCATCCTTTATATGTAGAATGTGTTGCGACCCAAATTTTCTCACCAGTGTCACAGCAGCCCCAATCGTTCCGATTCGATAAATATCAGTGCTCTGTGCAAGCTGCCTGATAGTCGAGTCTGGGAGGAAGTGATATTCTGAACAAATAGCAGGAATTTTTTCCACAATGCTTGTTTCGTTGAGAAATATAATTCGATCTCAATCACCACAATCATATACTGTTTTGGGTAACACATTAAAATTTGTAATGGATATCCCATTACGCGACAATATCTTTTTTGCATGTTTCTGGACAAGTTGTGGAGGAACAATCAATGTGACTGTCATCATGGCGTCCTTGTTTGTCATATCAACATGCATAATGGATCTACTTTTGTTTGCCTTGTCCAAGTAGGTGGTATAGACAACCATTATGTCCCCGACGAACAATTGTCCAATTTGGCAGCTGTTCAAGCCCTCTATTGAGAGTACTTTGGATGTCACAACTCTAGACCTGATGACATTTTTTG
>JASDQU010586708.1:2795-14248 GCA_032191745.1 Picea mariana | reverse complement strand
AAACATTGTTGTAGAAATAAGTAACTCATTATCATTCATTTCGTGTTTAAGAAACATACTGTTAAACAATTGTCAAATTGACATATCAAATCGTGATAAAAAAAAATTGAAAAATAGTCATTAGAAAGATAACACAATTCTTCACAAGTTTTGTTTTTACTGTAAAGTGAAATTCGAAATAAAAGAAATACTTTTATATGTCGGAAGTTGAATAACTTGTGAAAATACAGTTTTTTTTGTCATAAAACAAGCAAAAGTGTAACCCAGCTTCATGATTTCACCCGTAATTCAATTTAATTGATGCATAATGGTATGAAGATTAATTTATTTGCAGAGAAAATTATTCTATATGGATAGTACATGTAATTCAATTTCTGGTGATATGTGGAACGCCACATAACTCCTCACGGTTAGAGAGTTATGGCCTTGTGAAGTTGGAGAACCCTAATGAGTTATCTAGAAGTCAAAGAAGTCAAATTATTCTAGAAGCTCCTAGAAAAAGTTGACTATCCAAGTGGGTGAAACTAGGAGTTAATCATGGGTGAAGTTGTTGCAATAAGAAAGTAATTTAGTTGCAACTAGAAGTGGATAATTTACTATTTTTAGCAAAGTGGGTTAGAAGTGGATAGAAGTGGGTTAGCCTTAAAAGAAGGAAATTGGGTTAAGTTTGTTAGAAAGTGACCCCTTGAGGAGGCTACATGGAAGTATAAATTAGAGAGAAAGTCTCTCCTATTAGCTCCTATTGAGCACATTGAATATCTATTATTGTGTAACATTTGTTGTAGGTACTCATTGATATATATGAATTTGTGCAAGTATGAGGTAGCACTAAGGGTTGACGGAGAAAGTTTCATAATTACAAAAAATATCGAAAAAAAACCCTAGATATTGTGGTGTACATAGACTGCAGTGGAGAAGGGCGCATACGTACACGCGATATTTCAGTATAACATGACATGTAAATGTGAGAAAAGCTACAAAAACTTGATCAGATGAATATGTCAGGTATCTAGAGTATGAAAGCAAGCTCCCAGGAAGGTATACAATTATCTGGTACAACAGATCTATCTACATGTTCAAAAGGCATGTCTTATTTCTATAAGTAGTTGGATTTTGTTATCTACATGAGAAATGGTTATGGGGGTTTGAGGATTTTACCTAGAGAGGCTATTGGCTATATGGGACTTACTGTATAAGTCAGATCTACATAAATACAATGCTGGTATAATTTATCATTGGTACATCTTGTTAGTGTTGAGACATATATTGTATTTCTTGGCATATGGTTAAGGGATTTTTTGGTATATGGTTGAGATCTTGTATTTTTGAAGTGGTTGATTTATTGAGAAGTTGTATATTAGTTAGGGTTTGATGTCCAGTCCATCTGAGGGTTATTATTATTGTTCATGATTATACACACTTGGATGTCACATGACTAGAGAAATATAGATGCACTTGGTTAAGGGGATTGTATGAGGATGTATGCATGGGGAACAACTACACTATGGACACAGTGACAAGTTGTAGATTGATGTGACAGAGGAAACAAAGGGTCAAAGTTTTTCAGGAAGGAGAAAACCCTAGTTTTCAGAAGGTGTATACAGGCTGTAGTATAGGAAGTCCATGCAATTTCCTTCATGATAGAAAAGAAATTTAATATATATTACTTGGTCATGCAATTTCCAAAATGCCATCCATATCATAACAACAAAATATCATAACTATTTTAATTTACACTTTACTTGATGCTATATGTTTTTCTCCTTTATTGTATTTGCTTGATGTTAGTGGTAAATATTGCATAATTATCTTAAGTTCTCATGTCCTTTACTTTATTGTATTTACTTGATGTTATTACTTGATGTTATTTTTGTTCTTTTCTATTATATTTATTTGATGTTATTGGTAAATCTTGCAAAATTCCGGGTTTTTAAGACTATATAACAACTTAGCTCAATGGTAGGAATGAACTCATATTTAGGTATGTGATGCAACGTAAGCTCATATAATATTTTGCTTGTAGCGAGTAGAGAGCGTTGGCACGCTCGTGTAATATTTTGCTTGCATTAGCATTGGAACCTAGTTGTTGCTTAAGCAAGTCCTTCCTCTTATCTTGCAAACGTAGTGTGTGCAAAAAGTGGAAGCCCCACTTCCATGGGCACATGTCTTGTCATGGAAAATGAGGGCATTTAAGCTCCACACATGCAAAATTATGTTAAGGTCTAATAACAATTTCAATACAAGATTCTTGCTAGGTATCCAGAGATACATTGAACTCTAGATAATTATAATTATAAAAATAAATATTATATGGACAAGAGTTTTGCTAAGTAGATATAATTGTAATTATAAAAAGTTATCTTAAAACAAGATTCTTGCTAAGTATATAGAGATACATTGAAATCTAAATAATTATAATTATAAAAATAAATATTGTATGGACAAGATTCTTTCTAAGTAGAGACAATTGTAATTATAAAAATAAATATTATAGGGACATTTTAAATAAGTTGTTGCATTTGATGGAGTTTGCACAAGTTTCAGGCAATAAAAATAAAGATTGGGCTACATAACCAAAGTCATTTAACATGCAAAAATTGTTTTTTGGCATGGACATGGCCACTGCAATGGCACTTGTTGAATCTTAAACTCTTATAGTTGATCAAATTTTGTAAGGAAAAAAAAATGTTGGTTAGTGCACAACCAATAAAAATTTGTTTTCAAATATTGTATTGATATTAATATATATGAATTAGGGAACTGCTCTTCTCATGGATGCTCCTCCTCTTGCAAATACATGGTCGTTCCTCTAGAGGTTTGTTTTTGTTTTTTTGTTTGTTTAAATTTTTCTTGCTTATTATCTTGGAGTTCATCTGAGCTGGGAAAACAACTAGATCACATTACTATGCATTGTGCCCAACGTTCTAGTCACGGAGGCATGACCCCTCCTCTTCCCGAAACATCTTTCCATGTATATTATCCTTTTAACGAAGATCAATTTACAGTAGAATAAAGGTCTTAAGTGTGCAGAAGAGAGAGAAGATGAACACAACATATGGGTCATGGAAGTCTCTAATTACGAAAGACATGGTATCGACCCTCTAGAGACTATAAGAACTTGCTATGCTTCACTCTTGATGGGGAAGGGTGTATCATATGGTTGAATTTCATCAAACTAAAGTTGTTCAAGTTTCTAGTACCCACCTCATGGCTTTGACGTGGACTCGGGAGATGGATTTGAATTGTGAAAAACTCAACGGGTTAGGAATTATTCACACAGCCTTAAACTTCACCACGTGACCTGCCTTGAACCTATAGCTTGGCTAGGTAGGTTTTAACGGAAATTGGGAAAAAAAATTAATTATTTAATGCAACAAGGGTCCACGCTATGAGATATTGCAAGCAGTGCATGATTTATTCAGTAAATTAGGTGAGACTAAGATAAAAAGTGAGACATTAAAAAAAGATGGTTATTTTTGTTTAAAACAACAGGTTTTGTCAAAGTAATTGTAGATTTTTTCGAAGTAATTGTAGAGTTCTATGATATAAAGAAAAAATGTAAAATTTAGTAAAATTATCTCAAACAATCGCTGCAGGACCAATTCTTAATATGTTATGTGGGAGACAACTCTCGCACACACCAACCCTTTATGAACTTAGCCAAAAACAAGTCAAAAATCCCTTATCCAGTAGCTATGATATCCTCACATCTCACAACTCCCCACCCCCCACAAACAAATAGCCCCAGAAGACGTCCCTTCATCCCTTTAAAAATTCATTATGATTGCATGGAATTTGGGTACACTTGTCATACATGAAAAGATCCTTGTGTTGGCATGTTTTACAAGAAAGCGTGTGCTTGTCATTAGTGGCAAGAACAACAACGTCGATTTTGTATAGGAAAAACATAAGCTCAGGAGGAGAAGTGAACAATATGAAGAAACAAGAAAGCTCAGAAGAGATAACAGTTTCCAGAATTGTGGACGAGGTCCAAGAGACAGACTCGTAGGAGGAGCAAAGGTTGAGACCCGTGAACACTTAAAAAGTATTCTAAATCGGAGAGAACAAAAGCTCAGGAGGAAGAGCGATAGTGGTTGTTGGATCACCGATCCAAAATACCAACAACCGTTAGATATAGTGGATTTGTGAGGAGGTTACCCTTTGGGGAATCTCACTTCGGAAGAATTGACAACTTGAAAGTTGAATTACCCAAAGCCCAAAATTTGAAATGAAGGTGGATCATCGAATTTGGAGAAAATGCGATGACCGTTGGATTGAATTAGTGGAAGGACATGATAAGGAATGGATGATATCTGATATCACGATCACCTGAATATCCGCTGACTATCAGATCGAATTAATTGAAGGGTAAGTTAAATGGGGCTAAAGAGTTGAGAATTTGATTATCCCAATAGCCATCAGCTATCAAATCAAACATGAATTTTCATCAGTCGTTGGATCATTCTAAGTGGAAGGATAGGATAAGCTAGAAGAGTTGCATCGTAGACAGATTGGGCCATCTGATCTAGAGCATCAGTTTGAGATTTGAAATCTCCGAAGTCCGGAGACCTGAAGAGATGAAATACATTCTCGACCATCGAATCATCTGAAGAAGATCGCAACTGCCAGATCATTCTAAAGTGCAAGGACATGATACGTTGGGTAAAGGGCACGCTAATATCAATGGTCAAGAATTGGGGACTCATATCTATAGTCAATAGGGCATAACGGACCCCCCCCCAAGAATCGAGGACTTTCGAGTTGGTGGTATTTTTCTTGTGGGACCCTCATACGTGTCACCTTTCTATTAACTCAGACCTCCCTTGCTCATTACCACTTACCGCCTGACCCCCCCTCTGAGTAAACCATCAAACCACTCATACATACCACCTCTGTGCTCTGATGTGACACTTCACTACCGCGCTCTGCCTCCACTCTCCACTACACTGCTTACACGTCTCACCCACGTTAGCATACCACCTCAACAAGGACACGAGTCGTCCAATCTAAAAGATCACTTCGGGTGTATTCTCAACCATTGATCATAGTACAATGGAAGGATAGTGTAAGTTTGAAATGATGAAATCCCGAAGTTCTGACAACCATCCATATCAATGTTTGATTAAGTCCTAGCCGTCGGATTGAACAATGAACAGATGAGTGTAAGGATCAAATCTGACCATTGATTTGTTTCTGTGAAATAAACCATCCAATCTGATCCATCCACTCAGGATCACCTTCAATATCATAAGATCAACGGTCTTGTCACATTGTGGGGCTAGAACATGCCCGTGTCTTAATTTTTCGTGAGCAGGCTGCAATTGAAACCATGGTTTTGGAGAAAGGGTATGTGATAGTTGGAGGTAAATTGTGGGGAGAAAAGTAGTTTGATCCACACCACCTTTGGACGCGCCCGCAATCGCGTGGTCACATGAGATCATCACCCAAGGTCATATTGAGGGAGGAGCTATCACGTCGCTAATATCCACTTTGGAGTTTAGGAGATTGAGAAGTGCCTTTTGACTAGGCATTTGGTCACCACCGATGGTCACGTAAAAGGAAGGGTATTAGCAAGAAAAGATAGCGCATGATGTGAATTTTTTCTTATGAAGGGAAAAGGCGCCAAAGGAATGAGCATGCAGAGGTTCTCTCCGTAACTACTGGAATGGACTAATTGTAACTTCCAGAAATAGAGTGACTGCATCTGCCATAGAATTTGAAGAGCTTCAGGGTGATCGCCAGAGGAGATGAAGAGTCTCGAGGTAACCACCAATAGGATGAAGACTCATCATAGAGACAATTGACAGATGGAAAAGCGTCGAAGACTGTAACTGCTTGAGAAGCCAAATAATCTCAGGATAATGACCACTGATGAAGAATAGACTCAGAATGATCACCAGAGAAAACAAAGAGTTAGGGTATGATATGATAGAGGACTTGGCATGATAAATATATGCAGAACAGAGAAGAGATGGTTTCTTCTGTTGAGACTTATTCATGCGGGTAGAAGCATGATGTGGGTAGCATCTGAAATGCAAAGAAAAGGCGTAATGCATAGAATGGAAATAATATACAGAGCATAAAGTGCAGAGGAAAGACATAGACTGAAAATGTATATCTGAGAGAGGAAGAGAAAGCTGAGGCACGTAGGTAGAGAAGAGCAGTGTAGCAGAACAATGATGAGACTGGTAAGCCTTTTCCAAACACTGTATCATTGTAATAAGTTTTAGTAATGAATTTTTTATAATAATGGTGGTAGGGAGGTGCTAGGTAGGACTATTGTCCTCAGAGTTTCAAGTGGGTGCTTGAACACAGGGAGTTGTAGCTTCCATCTAGTTGCAGCCAGAAAAACTAGGGTGGTAGGGTGGTGCAAGGGAGAATGAGTGTTCTCTGTTACACAGGTTGGTTCCTGTGTGACTAGAAGTTGGTGCTTCCATCCAATTGGTGATGGAACATTCAGGGAGTTGGTGCTTACTTCTAGTGGGTGCTAGAGAAACCAGAGAGTTGGTGCTCTCAACAAGTTGTTGCTTGCAAAACAGAGGTTGTATCCTCAAGAGGAGTCGAAGCTCATAAGAATGATAATGTACAAAAAATAAAGATACTTAACATATCAAGAAGAAGAGGTTTTTCCCTTTATGGGTTCCTCAGGAAATATATGTCTCTGTATATTTCATGTGTGTGATTAATGTTGAATAGTCTATTGCTTACTTCCCTACATTATTGTGATCGTTATTGAGGGTCCTGTAAAGAGTTTAAAATGGGAATAATTGTTTAAGCACAGTAAAAATTGATTCACCACACCCCCCGCCCCCCCTCTCAGTTGTCCAACAATTGGTATTAGAGCCGGTTCATTTTATTTAAAGATAGATCAATAATCTTAAACATTTCAATTCATGAAGGAAATTCAACCAATAAGGCCCCCTTGTTTAATGGAACAAATGTTTCCTTCTGGAAAGTTAGGATGAGAACCTACATAATGGCTTTAGGTGCAGATGTCTGGGATGTGGTAAAGACTGGTTATGTAAAGGCAGTTATACTAGCTAATAAGGAAGACAAGCTAGAATTTAGCTTCAATGCTAATGCTATGAATGCTATTTTGAGTGGGCTTGCAGAAGAAAAAATTGTAAAAGTTATGCACTTAGAATCTACCAAAGACATGTGGGACAAACTCATTAGTAGTTATGAAGGTAATGAGAAGGTAAAGGATGCCAAGCTTCAAACCTACAGAGTACAGTTTGAAAAAATACAGTTGAAATAAGATGAAACTGTTGGGAAGTACTTTCTTAGAGTTGAAGAACTAGTAAATGCAATGAAATCACTTGGTGAAAAAATTGAGAAAGCCTCTTTAGTTCAGAAAATTTTTAGATCTTTGCCAGATAGGTTCAACCCAAAGGTCTTTGCTATAGAATAACTTAATGATCTAAAATATTTGTCTTTTCATCAACTTCTAGGAACATTGAATGCACATGAAATGAGGAGAGGTAAAGATAAATCCACCACTAGAGAAGCATCTTTTAAAGCAGATAAGAATGAGGAATCTGAGCCTGATGAAATTAAAGAAAAATTTGTGAGAAGACTAAATAAAGGATCGGGCAAGTATCAAGGAAAGTTTCCCTTCAAGTGTTTTAACTGTGGAAAGATAGGTCACTTTGCATCTAAGTGTCCACACAAGAAGGAGGATCAGAATTCTGAAGGTGAAAATAAGTACTAACCAAGGAGATTTGGTAAAAAGAAATGTTTATGTGTAAACAATGATGACTCTTCAGAAGACACAAATAATTTTTGTTCCTATGAAGATAAGGTTAAGGAATTTATGCTTATGGCCAAAGAGGATTATGATAATAAAAACACAAGAAGTGATATTAATGATGAAGACATTGTGGTTGATATGGAAGGTGAACCAATCAATTCTTTAGAAGATATTGACAAACTCAGACTTAAGAAGAGAAAACAAAAACAATTGTTGATGCAGTTTGAAAAGAATGGTAAAAAAACCGATGAAGACTTTGCCTTGCTAAAAGTGGAGTTAGAAGAGGCAAAGAAAATAGAGGACAATTTTAAACAATAGTTATCATAAAAGAAGGCGAGATGTGAAGCCTTGGAAGAAGAGGTAGTAAAAAACAAAAAAGAGATGGAGAAGTTTAAAGCATTGTATCTCCAAAATATTCCAAGCATTAAAGCCTCAACATAACTAAATGGCATTCTGAGCAAACAAAGATCTCCTTTGTTGAAGACTGGTGTAGGTTATGTAAGTGGTTCAAGAAACAAACAGATAGAAAGCAAAGAGCCAGTAAAGATGATCAAGTTCCAAGTCAACAGACAATCAGACTATGTGAGTACTTTGTCACCAAAATTTAATAAAGATAAGATGATCCCTGATAAAAAAACAAAGATATCAGAAGATGGAGCAACAAATACCAAGAAGAAGGCCATCCTTCAGGTACCAAAATTTCTTCCATGGTTACTGTTTTTACTGCTCTAATTTTGGTCATAAGATTGCAAATTGTCAAATTAAGTTTAGAGACATTCAACTCAGGAGATAAAGAAATAAASAATCTTTGCAACATAGAACTAAGMAACCAATGAGTAGAAAAAGTTGCACCAATCACTTTGACCTATTGAACAATGAGATCGAATGCTATAAYTGTCATAAATTYGGCCACAAAGMTGCAAACTTCCATCYGAAGAATTACAAAATAGATRCAAAGATAAAACCCTTAGCTAAAAATTCCAACACATGGAAAAAKAAAGATAGTGAAAAATGTGGTCTAGTACTTTCAACTCAAAAACAAAAGGACCCCTGGTATATAGATAGTGGATGTTYYAAACACATGACTGGAGAAAGGGATAAGTTTATGTCTATAAGTAAAGRAAAAACATGAAATGTGACCTTTGGAAATGATGAACCARGTAAAATCAAGGGTAAAGGGATGGCGAGTTTAAGTAATGACAAAGGAAAWGCCCAGGATGYGACCCTACTTGTAGATGAGATGAAACATAWTTTTCTTAGTGTAAGTCAAATGTGTGACATAGGATGTGAAGTGGTGTTCACTTCCAAAGATTGTAAGGTAAAGTCTGTAAACTCAAGACAAGTGGTRGMTAAAGGCATAAGGACAAATAATAATGTATATGTGCTRAAAGAAGATAGAGAAGAGTGTCATCTAAGAAAACATGATRAGATTTGGTTATGGCATAGGAGACTTGGACATCTAAAATTTGACCACTTAATCAAGCTCAAAAATCTTGAGGCAGTAAAAGATCTTCCAAGAATATCAAAGCCACAAGATTTTGTGTGTAAACCATGCCAAGTAGGAAAGCTAACCAGGACACAGTTTAAATCCAAGAACTCTACTTCAACAGAGAAACCACCCCAATTAGTTCATATGGATTTATGTGAATCATCAAGACAGGAAGGCTTAGGGAAGGAAAACTACTTCTTGCCGATCATTTATGATTACTCCAGACTCACTTGGGTTGCTTTTCTCAATCGTTGGATTATTCTAAGTGGAAGGACATGATAAGATACAAGAGTTGCATTGAAGACAGATTGGGCTATCTGATCCAGAGCATCATCTTGAGATTTGAAATCTTCGAAGTCCGGAGTCCCAGAGAGCCGAAATACATTCTCGCCTGTCAGATCATCCAAAGAACATCACAGTCATCATATCATTCTAAAGTGGAAGGAGAGGATAAGTTGGGTAAAGGGCATGCTAATCTCATTGTTCGAGAATTGGGGACTCAGATCTACAGTTGACAGGGCATATCGGACCCCCCTGAGCTTTGAACCTTTAACCATGGGGGGGGGGGTCTGAGTTGGTGGTATTTTCCTTATGGGACCCTCATATGTGTCACCTTTTGGTTAACTTGGACCCCTCTCGCTCATTACCACTTACTGCTTGACCCCCCCTCCGAGTAAACCACCAAACCACTCATACATACCACCTCCACGCTCCGACGTCACACTCCACTACCACGCTTTGCCTCCACTCTCCACTACACTAGCTACACATCTCATCCACGTCAACAAACCACCTCAGCAACGAAACGAGTCGTCCAATATGAAAGATCACTTCGGATATATTCTCAACCGTTGATCATAGTACAATGGAAGGATAGTGTAAGTTTGAAAATATTAATTTCTGAAGTTCCAAAGGGCAAAGTTCTGACAACCATCCATCTCAATGTTAGATTAAGTCCTAGTAGTCGGATTGAACAATGAACAGATGAGTGTAAGGATCAAATCTGACCATTGATTTATTTCCATGAAATATACCATCCACTCGGATCCTTCCACTTAGGAGAATCGTTAAGATCATAAGATCGACGATCCCATCGCATTGCAGGGCCAGAACATACTCGTGTCTTAATTTTTCATGAGCGGGCCACAATTGAAACCATGGTTTTGGAGAAAGAGTATGTGGCAGCTAGAGGTAAATTACGGGGAGAAAATATGTTTGATCTACACCACCTTTGGACGTGCCCATGATAGCGTGGTCACATGAGATCATCACCCAAGGTCATATCGAGGGAGGAGCTAGCATGTCGCTAAGCTCCACTTCGGATTTTTGGATATCGAGAAGCGCCTTTTGACTAGGCAATTGGTCACCGTCGATGGTCACGTAAAAGGAAGGGGATTAGCAAGAAAATCTAGCGCCTACTATGAATATTTTCTTAGGAAGGGAAAAGGCGCGAAAGGGATGAGCGCACAGAGGTTCTCTCCATAACTGCCGGAATAGATTGATTGTAACTTCTAGAAACAGAGTGACTGCATCTGCCAGAGAATTTGAATAGCTTCAGGGTGATCACTAGAGGATATGAAGAGTCTCGAGGTAACTACCAGTAGGATGAAGATTCATCATAGAGACAATTGACAAATGGAAAAGCGTCGAAGACTGTAACTTCCAGAGAAGCCAAAGAATCTCAGGATAATGACCACTGATGAAGAAAAGACTCAGCATGATCGCCAGAGAGAACAAAGAGTTAGGTGTATGATCTGGCAAAGGACTTGGCATGATGGCTTCTTCTTATATACGCAAAACATAGAAGAGATGGCTTCTTCTGTTGAGAGTTATTCATGTGTGTAGAAGCATGTTGTATGTATCAAATGAAATGCAAAGAAGAGGCGTAGCGCATAGAATGGAAATAATAAATAGAGCATAAAGTGCATAAGAAAGACATAGAACACAAATTCATATCTCAGAGAGGAAGAGAAAGTCTAGGTGCGCAGGCAGAGCAGAGCAGTGTAGAAGAACAATGATGAGAATTGTAAGCCTTTGCCAAACATTGTATCACTATAATAAGTTTTAGTAGCAAAGGTTTTATAATAAGAGTGGTAGGGATGTTCTGGGGAGGACTGTTGTCCTCAGAGTTTCAAGTGGGTGCTTGAACACAGGGAGTTGTAGCTTCCATCTGGTTGCATCCAGAAAAACTAGGGTGGTAGGGTGGTGCAAGGG
>JASDQU010586707.1:39000-49562 GCA_032191745.1 Picea mariana | reverse complement strand
TTGGGTGTCCCTTCCACTTGACCAAATATTCAAAATAGTTCTTCCTCTTGGTCTTCTTGTTAATCCTTTGATCAACGATCTTTTCCATCTATGGTTTTTATGCTATAGGAATTTTTTTCTCCCACTGAATTTTCCCTTGATCTATTGATCCCTCTGTTTCATCCTTCTTGTAAGGATACAGGTCTGAGATGTTGAATATGGGTGATATGTCCACATCATCTGGCATCTCAATCTCATAGGCATTGGCATCAAACTTCCTCAAGATCTTACATGGTCCTATCTTCTTCCTCTTTAGCTTGTTATATGTCCCCCTAGGGAACCTTTATTTCTTGAGATGTGATAGAACCTGATCTCCTATTTCAAATTGGAGTTCTCTGTGATGTTGATCAGATCTGCGTTTGTACTCTTGGCTAGAATTATGCAACTACCCCTTGATCTGGCTATGGAGCTTCTACATTTTTGCAACAAAATCTTCTTCTCCAATGATTCTTATCTCACTCTAATCCAAGCATCTCAACTCAGATACTCCCCTGGGTTGCATTCCATTCAATATTTGGAATGGGCTCTTCCCAGTGCTCTTGTTTGGTGATTCGTTGTATGCAAATTTTTCTTGTGGCAGAATCTGATCCCATTGATTATGGTGCTCAGTGACCAAACTCCTCAATAAGTTTCCCAAACTTCTGTTTACCACCTCAGTCTTCCGATCTGTCTGAGGGTGATAAGATGAACTGAAGGAAAAATCTATCCCCAACTTATTCCATACTATTATCCAAAAATGACCAACAAATTTCGTGTCTCTATTCGAGATAATGCTTCTGGGTAGGCCGTGAAGTCTCACAACTTCCTTGAAAAATAGGTTTGCAACATGTGTTGCATCACTAGTATTCTGACATGGGATAAAGTGTGCCATCTTGGAAAATCTATCCACCACCAAAAAAATGGATTCACATCCTCTTTGTGTTCTTGGCAGTCCCAATACAAAATACATGCTTATTGCATCCCAAGGCCTCTCTGGTATGGGAAATGGTTGATACAATCTAGTGTTCTGTCATTTTCCTTTTGCATGTTGGTAGATTCTGCATCTGTTCATGAATTGTATTACATTTGTTCTCATACCTGGCCAATAGTATGAACTACTCAACTGTGAAAATGTCTTATCATGGCCAAAATGTCCAACAAATCCTCCACTACATTTTTCTTTCAAAAGGTTATCCCTCATTGAGCATTTTGGTATGCACAATTTATTTCCCTAGAACAACAATCCCTCTTGAATCATATACTCTATCAACTGGCTCCTATCTCTCAGCACAGGATTCGTGCATGCTTCGTATGCTTCCTTGAAGTCTAGATCATCACTGTACATTTCCTTAAGGTGTTCAAACCCTAAGGTCTTTACTTGAAATTTTTGCAGATTCAAACATCTCCTGCTCAATGCATCAACAACTTTGTTAGCATTCCCAACAATATGTTTTATGAAAAAAGTAAAATTCTTCATATACTCAATCCACTTCGCATGCCTTGATTCAAGTTTTCTGGTCTGGTTATGAATTGTAAATCTTGGTTATAGCTATACAAGATAAATTCTTGTGGAACAAGGTAATGTCTCCATTTATTCAGGGCTTGGATTATGGCATACAACTCCTTGTCATAGGTGGAGTATTTTCTCTTAGTCTCATTCAACTTCTCGCTGAAGTAAACAACAGGTCTATTGTCTTGGCTAAAAAATCCTCTAATTGCAACGCCACTTGCATCACACCTTACCTAAAATGTCTTCTCAAAATTTGGCAAGACCAGAATTGGTCGCTCCGTTACTTTCTCCTTAAGTGTATTGAAGCTCTTCTCGGCCTCCTCTATCCATTTAAAATACTTGTGCCTCTTCTTCATTGTATCCATCATTGGTGCACAAATTCCATTGAAATCTGTGATGAACTTCTTATAGAAACTCGCTAATCCATGGAATCTTCTTACCTCAAACATGATCCTCGGTGACAACCATTCTTTGATTGCTTTCACCTTCTCCGGATCCATCTTCAGTTCATTTGAAGAGATCACAAAACCCAAGTAAATGAGTTATGTCTTCATAAAAGAGGACTTCTTCAGGTTTATCAACAAATTCTCCTGCTGTTGTATTTTCATCACTAATGTTAGGTGCCTCAAATTCTCCTCTTTAGTCTTGCTAAAGATCAATATATCATCTAGATACACAACCACGAACTTGCCAATGAAATATTTTAGTATTTCATTCATCAACCTCATAAAAGTACTCGGGGCATTAGCTAAGCCAAATGGAATAAAAAGCCACTCATACAAACCTTCATTTATCTTAAAGGCTATCTTCCACTCATCACCTTCCCTCACTCTAATTTGGTGATATCCACTTTTCAAATCTATCTTAGAAAATAAATTTTCTCCACTTAAACAGTCCATCAAATCATCTATTCTTGGCAAAGGGAATTTATAACTGATAGTGATCTTATTGATGGCTCTTGAGTCTATACAAATTATCCATCTTCCATCTTTCTTTGGACTCAACACAGTTGGCACTATGCATGGACTCAATCTCTCTCTGACCAAACCCTTGTCTAACAATTCCTGGACTTGGTTCTTTACCTCCTCATTCTCTCAAGGTGTCAGTATGTAAGCTGCTTTATTTGGCAGACTTTCTCCTGGTATCAAATCGATATGATGACTGATACTTCTGATGGGTGGCAATGAGTTAGGAAGCTCATCCACCACTATGTCAGCAAAATTATCCAATAATTCCTAAACTTCTTCAAGAAAATCATCCATCAAAGTACTTGTAAGGATAACTCGGGGTTTCCTCACCACAACAAACTACATTTCCTGTTCTTTTTTGACTTCTTTCAGGAGTTCCTTCCCACTCATGAGGAGTATGCTTGTGTTGGCTTCCTCTTTCACTTTCTTCTCCTCTATTGTTAGAAACATGTGTGTTCTACCATTCGTCTCTAAAGTGTATGTATTCTTCCTCCCATCATGAATGACATTCCTGTCAAACTACCATGGTTTTCCCAACAAAATATCGCATACATCCATGGGAATTACATCACACACAATTTCATCTCTATACCCTCCTATATTAAATTCAACCAAGCATTGTTTAGTAACCATTACTTGGTGCCCTTTTTGCAACCATGAGACTTTACATGGCTCTGGGTGTGCTTTTGTCTCTAGCTCCAATTTCTCCACCATCTCCATGGATAGTAAGTTATCAGTGCTCCCACTATCAATTATCACCTTGCATACTCTATCTTTAGTCTTGCAAGATGTCCTGAATAGACTGTTCCTCTATACTAGCTTTTTAACTTCTGCCTCTGGTTTTAAGAGAACCTTTCTCATCATCAAGGATGTTCCATCCTCTGCTCCCTCTACTTCAACATTCTCTCTTTGTGCTTATGAAATGTGAGCTTCTCCTCCTTCTTTCTTTTTCTCAGGGCATTCCCAAGACATGTGACCTATGTTTCCACATGCATAACATCTTATTCCTACTCTGTCTGTTCCTCTAGAAGAGTTTCTACCACCACCTTGTCTTCCTTGGCAAATTCTTCCTCTTTCCAAGTGACTGTGTGGAGTTCCATCCTTGTCTTTGGAATTATGCGTCTTGTCATGGGAAACTCCCTTGCCTTTGTTTGAGGCTGAGTTTTTATCTCTACCTCCCTAGCTTTGTTTTCTAGCCAAATTATCTTCTTCCTTTAGTGCAAACTGATAAGCATCCTCCACTGTCCTTATCGACATCATGCTGACCTCATCCTGGATTTCATACCTCAGGCCATTCATATACCTGGAAAATTTTTCTTCATCCCTCTCTCTTTGTCCAACTCTAATGTTCATCTTGTAGAACTCCTCTGTGTATTCTTTAATTGTCATACCCCTCTGTCTTAGGTTCTGGAGCTTCCTGAACAGATTGATATGGTAATATTTGGGCATGAATTTAGCCTTCATCTTGGCTACCATTATGTCCCAATTATTTATCTTTTGTTTGCCTCTACTTCTCGTCTCAGCCTACAGTTCATCCCACCACAGTGTTGCATGTCCTTTAAGCCTGGTGATAGCATGTATCACCCTTTTCTCCCCATCGACATCTTCATAATCAAAATATTTTTCTATGGACCTTATCCAATCCAACAATTCTTCAACATCCAAATTACCTTCATACATTGGGATATTTATCTTGGCTCTAGATCCTAATCTAACAACTACTCTTAACGAACGTTCTTCGACAATGTGTTCCCCTGCAACTTCTTCGGCTTCTACATCTTCACTCTTTGCATCGCTGACGTATCCATCATTAGGTGCCCTTCTCTGTGCTGCTTCCATCACTTCTAACCTTGCACGAAGTTATCTCATCTCTATTTATACAACACGATTGGCTAAAGGTACTCCCCTCGTCTCCTTGGCGGCATTGTGTTGACTTTCTCTTACACACAGAGTACAAATTCGAGTTCTTTTTCTCCTTCACCTGAAATATATAGATGAAACTCAGCTTTGATACCACTTGATGTAGACCCCCCTTCTCTCCTAAGTACTACGTGACCTCTCGGTCTAGGATCGATCAAGAAACTGAGTTTGATTGACTCTTTGGTCCTCAATAACCTCAAATCCACTTAATAATCCCTCTTTTCCTTAAAGAATAGGTTATATGGAACCCACGGCTTTCTCCTTAACATCTTTAAGCTTCAGCATGTCTAGATGCTAACTCTCCTGGTTAAACCCCTGCCTTTATGTGACTAAGGCTATGACCAGTAACCTAATGGAAAGGCATGTCACGACTTTGCATATTGGACCTTTGCATGTGAGTCACTCCAACTCTCTCGACTTCTGAAATACCGACAAGAGCCTAGCACATGCTAGCCCTTCTATTCCCCTTCATCAATGTGGCCATTCTCTATGATTTTGGGCCAATCTTTCGAGAACTTCGCGATTTCGCGTCTCATGAGTTCACGCTTCACGAGTCATCTCCCTAGATGCTCAACAGTCTAGATCGCTTCTTGAACTGATGACTTAGATCAAATATTCACAGTTTCAGGTTTCGCGAGTTCCCTGAACTCTTACCTTTGATTTCCCTAGTTGAAAAATCCCAACAAAACTAGTTCTATGGTTCAAATCGCTCCTTCGATCAATGATTGTTAGCTTTTCGCGATTTCATGATTTGTGACTTTGGAGTCTCCTTTCCTCCATTCTCCCGATAGCGAAAAATTGAGATTGCGCTAGGTCAACGGTCTAGATCTCCCCTTTGATCAATGGCTTAGATCATGTCACAATTTCGCATTTCGCAAGTTATCGCGACTCAACCTTTGACTCCTTCAAGTCATGAGTTAGTGAAATGCTGATCTCTTGCCATGTTTCCTCCTTGACAACGAACAGTCTCAATGATTTTATAATGGTCAACGGATGTGATCTTTTCATAACTTCACACTTCGCAAATCCTCACAACTCTTCTCTTTGACCTTTCCACTCTGCGAGTCAGCGAAATGATGATCTCTCACCACGTGTCCTATTGTGATGGACATTTTTGATGATTTCAAAATTTTGTGACCTTGTTCCTCTCATGTATGTTTAAAGATTTAATGTTAGTGCACTTTACCTTGACTAGATGGCTACGATCCATTTTCACTTAGATAAGAAGGTTGAGATCTTTCCTCCTCTATAGTTACTCCTTGTTGTCTAGATGTTGATCAGATGGTCCAGATATTCACTCTACGCTAAAGCTTTCTTCAGACTTAGAAGATTTTCGAAAGGATTTAAAGGCTTTAACCTTTATCCTTCCTGCGAGTCCATTTCTTGAATCTTGTTTGTGCTTCTTGGAAAGTGCTACTCCTCCTGAGCTTGATCTCTCCAAATATTTCGATCTCCCAAGCACTTCTTGATTTTCTGGGAAATTCGTCAAACTCAGATCCAAAGATTCTTGAAAATAATCGTTTATTGCCTTCCTGGATTTCTTCCTCTCTTGTCCTTTGAATTATTTACAGATTCGATTCACTCTTCACCAAATTCTAGGTCTGTGCACTCTTTTCAACAGATATTTACACAAGATTTGATTTCTTGCAACGACTGTGCACTCGCGATAGTCACTTTACACTTCCTGCAAAGAAAATCTTATGCTATTTCTTCTGATATTTATGAGTCAAAACACACCCTGTCAACGCACCCCTTGCGGACCGTGTGCACACCTTGCACTGGCTCACGAAGAAAAGAAATTTAAATTCTTATGCAAGCATTTCAAAGCTACATACACATGTATAAAGATTGATTCATTCTTTAAAATATCAAGACAACAACAGAGAAATTGAAAACACTATTCACACCATACATTGGATCAATTTTTCTCTGTTATCTTCATTCAAAATCAAGAAAATGGTTACAACTAAAATCAAAGCAACAACTATTTCTCTGAGATTCCCACTTTCTCATAATTCTTGTAACCCCTCTTTTGGGCGTACAAAATCTCTCTTTATAAAAAAAAAACAAACAAACTGCTATCTAATTGTAGTTACATTGAGACTAGGGTTAAGCTCCCAAGTCACACATGCTCATTTTGTCTCCACGTGTGTGATATTTCCTCTTTTGTGTTCTATTGCTTCAAAATATTTGCAGTAATGGATAGCATTTGAGACTCCAGATTGGCTCTCAGGCATTGAGTTGTCCTGCCATGTGTACTTGTTGATGATGCTCCTGCATCAGGTATGGATCATGATCCTTTTTCTTACGGATCTCACATCAGAGTCCTCCTATTGGCAATGGGTTTGGAATTCTTGTTGCCATGTACTGCGCAAATGTTGGACATCAGTCCTTATGGTGTCCTTTTGTCCTACATGTGGTACACCAAACAAATTCTCTTTTGTCTTTACTTTTGTTCTGGTTTAGCTGGAACATTAATTTCTTCAGATCTTCCTTCAAATCCTCGATAGCTAGATCTGTCTTCTAATATTGATTTTCTTTCAGTTGTAGGGTTTCCTGTAGAGCCCATACTTGCATCTGAAACTTCTGTTGTCACAATGGATATTTCAAGTGTGGTAATAGTGAGTTGATGAACATTTTCTTATGCTGCATATTTTTCATGCAATATTTCATCTTTCCTTTCAATCGTTTGAATCTCTGGTCAATCTCCTATACAGATTCTCCTGGTTTCTATCTAATCTCTATCATCTCGTTCATGTAATGATCCTCTGAAATAGGCTTCTGGAACTCATTTATCAACAAATTCTTGATATCTCCAATCATTCTGGTTGTCCCTGGCAGATTGTTTGTGGCTAAATGATGCAGGAGCATCACCAGTAAAGCAAGCATAAAAGCAGAGGACAACTGGATATGCATCAACGTGTATTTTGAAGATGTTTTGAATTTGAAAAGATAAAAAATTAATGTAATATCTGGAAAATATATGTTTGCATTTATGCTTTGGAGATTGTAACACAGATATTTAGTGTTTTCTCTCATCTGTTGGTTGGAGGCATTCAATGTAATAAATGTAAAGTAGTTGTAGAGATTTTAATTTGATAAGATAACTAGAGGTTGTAGGGGGGAAAACTCTAGGACGCTCCCTCCTATGTATTGTATTATATCATTGTTCTCAATAGGAAGAGTAGAATATTAGAAGAAAGAAGAATAGGAGAGTAGAGCATAAGATAGATTGTAAAAGATTGCATAAGCATATAGTTGTTGCTATAGAACCGATGTACAGATACACTTGGATTAATATAAGAAAGATTTGATCCAACTTCATGGTGTTTATGAATTCTGTTTACATCTATTTAATGGTATGTTTACAGTTTTCATTTATGCTCTATTATGCATTTGTTTCAATGTTGTGTGTATGTATGATTTCATGTTTAATGTATGAAGTTTGTGAGAAGGAGAGTATGAGTTTCAATTTTTTCTCGTCCTGATAATTCTTGCAAGGAGTGCAGTGAAATTCCGCAAGGAGTGCGTCAACAAGTTATGAGTTTTACCTCAGAAAAGCTCAAGAGAGATAGCGTTGTTCTCATACCAACAAAAGTGTGAGTATACCGCAACGTCATGCAAGGTGTGCACATGCGAGTTGAAGTCATAGAATTTTCCAACCCAGTTAATGGTTGAAGAGTTACTGTCTCAAGGAGTGCGTAGAACTAGGAAGTGAAGATAATTAGAGATTATCGTAAAGTTGCAAGGAGTGTGAGCAGAATCTCTTGGAATCCTTGAATTTGTAGCAAGAACCAAGCTCAGGAGGGATAGAGACTTCAACTAGCTCCAATGGAAGACAAGGGTTGAATTCACCTCACAAAAGTCAATCTCAGAAGGAGGCACCGAGTTATTTGGCTAGGAGTATCCAAAACTCGAATGGATGGTTGAAATTCTCAGAAGGAGAACTACTGATTCTGTGTGGACCATTAGATCCATTGGGTCAATGGAGAAGTTAAGGCTGAGTGTCTTTCAACACTCACAAGATCAGGAGCAATACTCATCATTAGATCTAGATCAAAGAGAGCCATTGATCTTGTGATTTAGGATTTCAGGATTTCGGGAGTTGGAGTGTGGAGAAGGTCGTGAATTGGAGGTCTTGAGTTACGAAATCTTGATACAATCTGGACCATCAGATCGTGGGAATCTTAGGGCCATAGATCTGAGGAGAAGAAGTCATGATTTTAGACTTTTGGAGTAGGGACAGGAGTCACATCGTGAATTCACGAGTCGTGAAATCTCGACGTGCTCGGAGGTGGACCCCAGGACGTGACTGAGGTCACATGGTCTAAGCATAAGTGAGGAGCTAGTAGAAATATACGACCATTTTAGGGTTTTAGGAGTCAAATGAGTTAGAGGGACTCACAACAGAAATCGTGAAGTCTTGAAATCTGAAACAACTTTTTGGGTAAGGGTTGTGATCACATCGGTTGGTCACGTGGAGTGGAGGTTCACGCTTAGTGCTTGTTCGCACATGCGTAACTTCTAAAAATGACCCGTGGTTATATGTGTTAAAGATTTTAGCTTAGAATCAAGGAGCCATTTCAGCACAAGGGAATAGAAATATCCAAGACAGAGAGGTCATGCAAAACCTGCTGAGGTATGGGTGTTGCGTCAGGTGGTATCAGTGATTACAATCATTGTTTTCTGTAAGCAAGGGAGACAGAAAGCAAGTTGAGATTTAAATTTTGAGACGAAATGAGAGAACTTCATGCTCAATTGGATGCTATGGAGACATCACAGAGACGAACAACTGATACTGGAGATTTTAGTGAGGCCACAAGAAAAAATGAGGCTGGAGCCAAAGAAGAAGTTGTAGCCGAAGATGTTGCAGAGGAATGTCTATTCAAAGTTGTTGCAAGAATAGGGGCCAGAGAAAAAATGGACATCCCGATGTATAAAGGAAACTTATACGTTGAGGAGATTCTAGATTGGTTTAGAGCTATGGATAAATACTTCGACTATGAGGATATCGAAGAAGATAATAAAGTAAAACATGCTGTCACTAGATTGAAAGGGCATGCAACACTATGGTGGGATGAACTACAAGATGACAGGTGTCGCAAAGGAAAAGAACAAGTCAAAATATGGGATAGGATGGTAGCAAATATGAAAGCCAAGTTTATACCCAGAGATTACCAAATTAATCTATTTCGAAGAATGAAAAATTTGAGACAGAAGGGGATGAGAGTGAAGGAATACACTAAATATTTTTATAGATCAACATAAGGGAAATTCGTCATGAGCGTGATGATGAAAAAGTCGCCAGATACATGAATGGATTGAGATATTAAATTCAATATGATATGAGCATGGTGACAATAATAAATGTGGAAGATGCTTATCAGATTGCTTCAAAGGCTGAAGAGAAATTGGCCCAAAAGAAAGGTCAAAGAGGTAGAGGTAGAACTCAGAGAAGAGGCAAAGCAGTTGCCTAGGACAGAGTACAGAAGCCCAAGGATGAAGAAAATAAACCTTATAACCACCCAGAAAGGGGATGAATCTCACAAGGAGGACAATATGCCAATATGAACACTTTTCCACGAGTAAGAGGAAGAGGAAGAGGAAAAGGAGATGAAATAAAGTGTTTTGTCTATGGAAAGATCAGACACAAGTCTTTTGAATGTCTCGACAGAAAAAGAGATGGAGGAGGCAAAGCTCACATTTTAGAAGTGCAAAGGCAAAATGTTGAGGCAGAAGATGCAAAAGGTAGAAGATCCTTAATGATGAGGAAAATTCTCTTGAAGCCAGAGAGGGAGATAGAGAATCTAGTCCAGAGGAATAGTTTGTTCAGAACTTCTTGCAAGACCAAGGATAGGGTATGCAAGGTAATCATGGACAGTGGAAGTATGAATAATCTATTATCCACATAAATGGTGGAGGATATCTAATTGGAGACAGTTGCACATCCGATCCCATACAAGGTTTCGTGGTTGAAAAAAGGACATTAGGTAACAGTCACTAAACAATGTTTAGTTGAATTTAAGATAGGAGGAAACAGAGATGAGATTTTATGTGATGTTATTCCCATGAATGTCTGTCATATTTTGTTGGGGAGGCCGTGGCAATATGACAGGAATGATGTTCATGATCAAAGAAAGAATACA
>JASDQU010586707.1:22932-34680 GCA_032191745.1 Picea mariana | reverse complement strand
GGGGAGGCTGGTCAAAGACCTAATGGTGCCCTAAAGAGCCCCTTTTCACATTCAAAGGGGGTTGCATAATAGCTCAAAGCTTGGCTATAAAAATCCATGAATGACCATCATTTCTTCAAGGAATTCATTGTAATGTTATGCTGTTGGGATTGTTAGAGGCTCACTCTTTAGCAATGGTCATTATCAACACCATTTCATAAGCTTTCCATCTCTCATTAGAGTGGAGAAGCTTTGAGTTCTTTCACTCATATTTTCACCTTTCCTTTGTAAGGAGAGCATCTACTTGAGGGCCTCAAGAGCCTTCCATTGGAGAAGGAAGGGACCCAAGTTCCCTTTCCCCTTTGTGTATCTCTGGATTTCACTAATCAGACCAGCCTATCTATTGGTGATCTTGTTCCATTGTCACTTGTTTTTAGTTTTTGTTTTTATGCTCATGTTGTTATTTAGTTTTTGCTTAATTCTTGTTAATAGTTTTATTGTTTTCTTTCTAACCTTTTGTATTACAGCTGTCATGACTAGCAGAACCCAACTAGGCATGTAAGTGCTCACTTTTTTCTCACACATTGAAGAAAAGAGCACGGACACTCATGACTCAACCTTTGAGTCCTTTGAGTCACGAGTCAGCGAAATGCTAATCTCTCACCATGTGCCCTCCTTGACAACGGACGGTCTCAATGATTTCAGAATGATCAATGACTGTGATATTTTCAGGAGTTCACACTTCGTGAATCCTCACAAATCTTCTCTTTGAACTTTCCACTCTCCGAGTCAGCGAAATGCTGATCTCTCACCACTTGTCCTATCGTGATGGACGGTTTTGATTATTTCAGAATTTCGTGACCTTGTTCCTCCTGTGTATGTTCAAAGATTTAATGTTAGTGCACTTTACCTTGACTAGAATACTACGATCCATTTGTGCTCAGATTGAACGGTTGAGATATTTCCTCCTTTGCACTTACTCCTCATTGTCTGGATGTTGATCAGATGGTCCAGATCTTCCCTCTAAGCTAAATCTTTCTTCACACTTAGAATATTTTCGAAAGGATTTAAAGTCTTTGACCTTTATCCTTCCTACGAGTCCATTTCTTGGATCTCGTTCACTCTTCTTGGAAAGTGCTACTCCTCCTGATCTTGATCCCTCCAAAGATTTCAATCTCCCAAGCATGTCTTGCTTTTCTGGGAAATTTATCAAACTCAGATCTAAAGATTCTTGAAAAGAATCCTTTCTCTCCTTCATGGTATTCTTCCGCTCTCATGCTTCAACTTCTTTACCGAGTCGCTTCAACTCTTCATCGAATTCCAGGTTTGTGCACTCTTCGCAACAGATCTTTACACAAGATTTGAGTTCTTACGATGACTGTGCACTCCTTACCACAGTCACTTTACACTTCCTGCAAAGAAAATCTTACGCTATTTATTTTGAGTTTTACGAGTCAAAACAGACCCTGTCAACGCCTCCCTTGTGGACTGTGTGCACACCTTACACTGGCTCATGAAGAAAGGAGATTTAAACTCTTATGAAAGCATTTAAAAGCTACATACACTCGTAGAAATATTCATTCATTCTTGAAAATATTAAGACAACAACAGAGAAATTGCAAACACTATTCACACCATACATTGGATCAATTTTTCTTTGTTATCTTGATTCAAAACAAGAAAATGGTTACAACTAAAATCAAAGAAACAACTACTTCTCTGAGATTCCTACTTGCTCATAATTTTCGTAACCCCTCTTTTGGGCGTACAAAATCTCTCTTTATACAAAAGAAACAAACTAACTTATATCTAATTGTGTTTACATGGTGACTAGGGTTAATCTCCCAAGTCACGCGTTCTCATTTTGTCTCCATGCGCGTGATCTTTTCTCTTTTGTTTTCTATCACTTCAAAAGATTTGCAGTACTAGATATTGTTTGAGACTCCAAATTGGCTCTCAGGCACTGCGTTGTCCTTCCACATGTACTTTTTGATGTTGCTCCTCCATCATACTCCCCTTGGACAAAAATTCATGGACTCCTATCCATGAGATCTTGTACTGACTTTCCATGCTTCTGGATATCAAATTCACTTTCCCAACTTGCATATTATATTGGGTGTCCCTTCCACTTGACCAAATATTCAAAATAGTTCTTCCTCTTGGTCTTCTTGTTAATCCTTTGATCAACGATCTTTTCCATCTATGGTTTTTATGCTATAGGAATTTTTTTCTCCCACTGAATTTTCCCTTGATCTATTGATCCCTTTGTTTCATCCTTCTTGTAAGGATACAGGTCTGAGATGTTGAATATGGGTGATATGTCCACATCATCTGGCATCTCAATCTCATAGGCGTTGGCATCAAACTTCCTCAAGATCTTACATGGTCCTATCTTCTTCCTCTTTAGCTTGTTATATGTCCCCCTAGGGAACCTTTATTTCTTGAGATGTGATAGAACCTGATCTCCTATTTCAAATTGGAGTTCTCTGTGATGTTGATCARATCTGYGTTTGTACTCTTGGCTAGAATTATGCAACTACCCCTTGATCTGGCTATGGAGCTTCTACATTTTTGCAACAAAATCTTCTACTCCAATGATTCTTATCTCACTCTAATCCAAGCATCTCAACTCAGATACTCCCCTAGGTTGCATTCCATTCAATATTTGGAATGGGCTCTTCCCAGTGCTCTTGTTTGGTGAGTCGTTGTATGCAAATTTTTCTTGTGGCAGAATCTGATCCCATTGATTATGGTGCTTAGTGACCAAAATCCTCAATAAGTTTCCCAAACTTCTGTTTACCACCTCAGTCTTCCGATCTGTCTGAGGGTGATAAGATGAACTGAAGGAAAAATCTATCCCCAACTTATTCCGTAGTGTTATCCAAAAATGACCAACAAATTTCGTGTCTCTGTTCGAGACAATGCTTCTGGGTAGGCCGTGAAGTCTCACAACTTCCTTGAAAAATAGGTTTGCAACATGTGTTGCATCACTAGTATTCTGACATGGGATAAAGTGTGCCATCTTGGAAAATCTATCCACCACAAAAAAAATGGATTCACATCCTCTTTGTGTTCTTGGCAGTACCAATACAAAATACATGATTATTGCATCCCAAGGCCTCTCTGGTATGGGAAATGGTTAATACAATCTATTGTTCTGTCTTTTTCCTTTTGCATGTTGGTAGATTCTGCATCTGTTCATGAATTGTATTACATTTGTTCTCATACCTGGCCAATAGTATGAACTACTCAACTGTGAAAATGTCTTATCATGGCCGAAATGTCCAACCAATCCTCCACTACATTTTTCTTTCAAAAGGTTATCCCTCATTGAGCATTTTGGTATGCACAATTTATTTCCCTAGAACAACAATCCCTCTTGAATCATATACTCTATCAACTGGCTCCTATCTCTCAGCACAGGATTCGTGCATGCTTCGTATGCTTCCTTGAAGTCTGCATCATCACTGTACATTTCCTTAAGGTGTTCAAACCCTAAGGTCTTTACTTGAAATTTCTGCAGATTCAAACATCTCCTGCTCAATGCATCAACAACTTTGTTAGCATTCCCAACAATATGTTTTATGACAAAAGTAAAATTCTTCATATACTCAATCCACTTCGCATGCCTTTGATTCAAGTTTTCTGGTCTGGTTATGAATTGTAAATCTTGGTTATAGCTATACAAGATAAATTCTTGTGGAACAAGGTAATGTCTCCATTTATTCAAGGCTTGGATTATGGCATACAACTCCTTGTCATAGGTGGAGTATTTTCTCTTAGTCTCATTCAGCTTCTCGCTGAAGTAAGCAACAGGTCTATTGTCTTGGCTAAAAAATCCTCTAATTGCAACGCCACTTGCATCACACCTTACCTAAAATGTCTTCTCAAAATTTGGCAAAACCAGAATTGGTCACTCCGTTGCTTTCTCCTTAAGTGTATTGAAGCTCTTCTCGGCCTCCTCTATCCATTTAAAATACTTGTGCCTCTTCTTCATTGTATCCATCATTGGTGCACAAATTCCACTGAAATCTCTGATGAACTTCTTATAGAAAATTGCTAATCCATGGAATATTCTTACCTCAAACATGATCCTCGGTGACAACCATTCTTTGATTGCTTTCACCTTCTCCAGGTCCATCTTCAGTTCATTTGAAGAGATCACAAAACCCAAGTAAATGAGTTATGTCTTCATAAAAGAGGACTTCTTCAGGTTTATCAACAAATTCTCCTGCTGTTGTATCCTCATCACTAATGTTAGGTGCCTCAAATTCTCCTCTTTAGTCTTGCTAAAGATCAATATATCATCTAGATACACAACCACAAACTTGCCAATGAAATATTTTAGTATTTCATTCATCAACCTCATAAAAGTACTCGAGGCATTAGCTAAGCCAAATGGAATAAAAAGCCACTCATACAAACCTTCATTTGTCTTAAAGGCTATCTTCCACTCATCACCTTCCCTCACTCTAATTTGGTGATATCCACTTTTCAAATCTATCTTAGAAAATAAATTTTCTCCACTTAAACAGTCCATCAAATCATCTATTCTTGGAAAAGGGAATTTATACCTGATAGTGATCTTATTGATGGCTCTTGAGTCTATACAAATTATCCATCTTCCATCTTTCTTTGGACTCAACACAGTTGGCACTATGCATGGACTCAAGCTCTCTCTGACCAAACCCTTGTCTAACAATTCCTGGACTTGGTTCTTTACCTCCTCATTCTCTCAAGGTGTCAGTATGTAAGCTGCTTTATTTGGCAGAATTTATCCTGGTATCAAATCGATGTGATGACTGATACTTCTGATGGGTGGCAATGAGTTAGGTAGCTCATCCACCACTATGTCAGCAAAATTATCCAATAATTCCAGAACTTCTTCAAGAAAATCATCCATCAAAGTACTTGTAAGGATAACTCGGGGTTTCCTCACCACAACAAACTACATCTCCTGTTCTTTTTTGACTTCTTTCAGGAGTTCCTTCCCACTCATGAGGAGTATGCTTGTGTTGGCTTCCTCTTTCACTTTCTTCTCCTCTATTGTTAGAAACATGTGTGTTCTACCATTCTTCTTTAAAGTGTATGTATTATTCCTCCCATCATGGATGACATTCCTATCAAACTACCATGGTTTTCCCAACAAAATATCGCATACATCCATGGGAATTACATCACACACAATTTCATCTCTATATCCTCCTATATTAAATTCAACCAAGCATTGTTTAGTAACCATTACTTGGTGCCCTTTCTGCAACCATGAGACTTTACATGGCTCTGGGTGTGCTTTTGTCTCTAGGTCCAATTTCTCCACCATCTCCATGGATAGTAAGTTATCAGTGCTCCCATTGTCAGTTATCACCTTGCATACTCTATCTTTAGTCTTGCAAGATGTCCTGAATAGACTGTTCCTCTATACTGGCTTTTTAACTTCTGCCTCTGGTTTTAAGAGAACCTTTCTCATCATCAAGGATGTTCCATCCTTTTCTCCCTCTACTTCAACATTCTCTCTTTGTGCTTCCGAAATGTGAGCTTCTCCTCCTTTCTTTTTCTCAGGGCATTCCCAAGACATGTGACCTATCTTTCCACATGCATAACATCTTATTCCTAATCTGTCTGTTCCTCTAGAAGAGTTTCTACCACCACCTTGTCTTCCTTGGAAACTTATTCCTCTTTCCAAGTGACTGTGTGGAGTTCCATCCTTGTCTTTGGAATTATGCGTCTTGTCATGGGAAACTCCCTTGCCTTTGTTTGAGGCTGAGTTTTTATCTCTACCTCCCTAGCTTTGTTTTCTAGCCAAATTATCTTCTTCCTTTAGTGCAAACTGATAAGCATCCTCCACTGTCCTTATCGACATCATGCTGACCTCATCCTGGATTTCATACCTCAGGCCATTCATATACCTGGAAAATTTTTCTTCATCCCTCTCTCTTTGTCCAACTCTAATGTTCATCTTGTAGAACTCCTCTGTGTATTCTTTAATTGTCATACCCCTCTGTCTTAGGTTCTAGAGCTTCCTGAACGGATTGATATGGTAATATTTGGGCATGAATTTAGCCTTCATCTTGGCTACCATTATGTCCCAATTATTTATCTTTTGTTTGCCTCTACTTCTCCTCTCAGCCTACAGTTCATCCCACCATAGTGTTGCATGTCCTTTAAGCCTGGTGATAGCATGTATCACCCTTTTCTGCCCATTGACATCTTTATAATCAAAATATTTTTCTATGGACCTTATCCAATCCAACAATTCTTCAACATCCAAATTACCTTCATACATTGGGATATTTATCTTGGCTCTAGATCCTAATCTAACAACTACTCTTAACGAACGTTCTTCGGCAATGTGTTCCCCTGCAACTTCTTCAGCTTCTACATCTTCACTCTTTGCATCACTGACGTATCCAGCATTAGGTGCCCTTCTCTGTGCTACTTCCATCACTTCCAACCTTGCATGAAGTTATTTCATCTCTATTTATACAACACGATTGGCTAAAGGTGCTCCCCTCGTCTCCTTGGCAGCATTGTGTTGACTTTCTCTTACACACAGAGTACAAATTCGAGTTATTTTTCTCCTTCACCTGAAATATATAGATGAAACTCATCTTTGATACCACTTGATGCAGACCCCCCTTCTCTCCTAAGGACTGCGCGACCTCTCGGTCTAGGATCGATCAAGAAACTGAGTTTGATTGACTCTTTGGTCCTCAATAACCTCAAATCCACTTAATAAGCCCTCTTTTCCTTAAAGCATAGGTTATATGGAACCCACGGCTTTCTCCTTAACATCTTTAAGCTTCAGCGTGTCTAGACGCTAACTCTCCTGGTTAAACCCCTGCCTTTATGTGACTAAGGCTATGACCAGTAACCTAATGGAAAGGCATGTCATGACTTTGCATATCTGACCTTTGCATGTGAGTCACTCCAACTCTCTCGACTTTTGAAATACCGACAAGAGCCTAGCACATGCTAGCCCTTCTATTCCTCTTCATCAATGTGGCCCTTCGCTATGATTTTGGGCCAATCTTTCAAGAACTTCGCAATTTCGCGTCTCATGAGTTCACACTTCACGAGTCATCTCCCTAGATGCTCAACGGTCCAGATCGCTTCTTGAACTGATGACTCAGATCAAATATTCACAGTTTCAGGTTTCACGAGTTCCCTAAACTCTTACCTTTGATTTCCCTAGTTGCAAAGTCCCAACAAAAATAGTTCTATGGTTCAAATCCCTCCTTCGATCAACGATTGTTAGCTTTTCGTGATTTCATGATTTGTGACTTTGGAGTCTCCTTTCCTCCGTTCTCCCGATAGCGAAAATTGAGATTGCGCTAGGTCAATGGTCTAGATCTCCCCTTTGATCAATGGCTCAGATCATGTCACAATTTTGCATTTCACAAGTTCTCACGACTCAACCTTTGACTCCTTCAAGTCATGATTCAGTGAAATGCTGATTTCTTGCCATGTGTCCTCCTTGACAACGAACAGTCTCAATGATTTTATAATGGTCAACGGATGTGATCTTTTCACAACTTCACACTTCGCAAATCCTCACAACTCTTCTCTTTGACCTTTCCACTCTGCGAGTCAGCGAAATGATGATCTCTCACCACATGTCCTGTTGTGATGGATAGTTCTGATGATTTCAAAATTTTGTGACCTTGTTCCTCTCATGTATGTTTAAAGATTTAATGTTAGCGCACTTTACCTTGACTAGATGGCTACGATCCATTTTCACTTAGATAAGAAGGTTGAGATCTTTCCTCCTCTAGAGTTACTCCTTGTTGTCTGGATGTTGATTAGATGGTCCAGATCTTCACTCTGCGCTAAAGCTTTCTTCAGACTTAGAAGATTTTCGAAAGGATTTAAAGGCTTTGACCTTTATCCTTCCTACGAGTCCATTTCTTGAATCTTGTTTGTGCTTCTTGGAAAGTGCTACTCCTCCTGAGCTTGATCTCTCCAAATATTTCGATCTCCCAAGCACTTCTTGATTTTCTAGGAAATTTGTCAAACTCAGATCCAAAGATTCTTGAAAATAATCATTTATCGCCTTCCTGTATTTCTTCCGCTCTTGTCCTTTGAATTATTTACAGATTTGATTTGCTCTTCTCCGAATTCTAGGTCTGTGCACTCTTTTCAATAGATATTTACACAAGATTTGATTTCTTGCAATGACTGTGCACTCACGATAGTCACTTTACACTTCCTGCAAAGAAAATCTTACGCTATTTCTTCTGATATTTACGAGTCAAAACACACCCTGTCAATGCACCCCTTGCGGACCGTGTGCACAACTTGCACTAGCTCACGAAGAAAATAAATTTAAATTCTTATGCAAGCATTTCAAAGCTACATACACGCATATAAAGATTCATTCATTCTTTAAAAGATCAAGACAACAACAGAGAAATTGAAAACACTATTCACACCATACATTGGATCAATTTTTCTCTGTTATCTTCATTCAAAATCAAGAAAATGGTTACAACTAAAATCAAAGCAACAACTATTGCTCTGATATTCCTACTTTCTCATAATTCTCGTAACCCCTCTTTTGGGCGTACAAAATATCTCGTTATAAAAAAAAAACAAACAAACTGCTATCTAATTATAGTTACATTGAGACTAGGGTTAAGCTCCCAAGTCACACATGCTCATTTTGTCTCCACGTGTGTGATATTTCCTCTTTTGTGTTCTATTGCTTCAAAATATTTGCGGTAATGGATAGCATTCGAGACTCCAGATTGGTTCTCAGGCATTGAGTTGTCCTACCATGTGTACTTGTTGATGATGCTCCTACATCAGGTATGGATCATGACCCTTTTTCTTACGGATCTCACATCAGAGTCCTCCTATTGGCAATGGGTTTGGAATTCTTGTTGCCATGTACTGCGCAAATGTTGGACATCAGTCCTTATGGTGTCCTTTTGTCCTACATGTGGTACACCAAACAAATTCTCTTTTGTCTTTACTTTTGTTCTGGTTCAGCTGGAACATTAATTTCTTCAGATCTTCCTTCAAATCCTCGATGGCTAGATCTGTCTTCTGATATTGATTTTCTTTCGGTTGTAGGGTTTTCTGTAGAGCCCATACTTGCATCTAAAACTTCTGTTGTCACAATGGATATTTCAAGTGTGGTAATAGTGAGTTGATGAACATGTTCTTATGCTGCATATTTTTCATGAAATATTTCATCTTTCCTTTCAATCGTTTGAATCTCTGGTCAATATCCTATACAGATTCTCCTGATTTCTATCTAATCTCTATCATCTCGTTCATGTAATGATCCTCTGAAATAGGCTTCTGGAACTCATTTATCAACAACTTCTTGATATCTCCAATCATTCTGGTTGTCCCTGGCAGATTGTTTGTGGCTAAATGATGCAGGAGCATCGCCAGTAAAGCAAGCATAAAAGAAGAGGACAACTGGATATGCATCAATGCGTATTTTGAAGACGTTTTGAATTTGAAAAGATAAAAAAATAATGTAATATCTGGAAAATATATGTTTGCATTTATGCTTTGGAGATTGTAACGCAGATATTTAGTGTTTTCTCTCATCTGTTGGTTGGAGGCATTCAATGTAATAAATGTAAAGTAGTTGTAGAGATTTTAATTTGATAAGATAACTGGAGGTTGTAGGGGGGAAAACTCTAGGACGCTCCCTCCTATGTATTGTATTGTATCATTGTTCTAAATAGGAAGAGTAGAATCTTAGAAGAAAGAAGAATAGGAGAGCAGAGCAGAAGATAGATTGTAGAAGATTGCATAAGCATATAGCTGTTGCTATAGAACCAATGTACAGATACACTTGGATTAATATAAGAAAGATTTGATCCAACTTCATGGTGTTTATGAATTCTGTTTACATCTATTTAATGGTATGTTTACAGTTTTCATGTATGCTCTATTATGCATTTGTTTCAATGTTGTGTGTATGTATGATTTCATGTTTAATGTATGAATTTTGTGAGAAGGAGAGTATGAGTTTCAATTTTTTCTCATCCTGATAATTCCTACAAGGAGTGCAGTGAAATTCCGCAAGGAGTGCATCAACAAGTTATGAGTTTTACCTTAGAAAAGCTCAAGAGAGATAGCGTTGTTCTCATACCAACAAAAGTGTGAGTATACCACAACGTCGTGCAAGGTGTGCACATGCGATTTGAAGTCATAGACTTTTCCAACCCAGTTAATGGTTGAAGAGTTACTATCTCAAGGAGTGCGTAGAACTAGGAAGTGCAGATAATCAGAGATTATCGTAAAGTTGCAAGGAGTGTGAGCAGAATCCCTTGGAATCCTTGAATTTGTAGCAAGAACCAAGCTCAGGAGGGATAGAGACTTCAAATAGCTCTAATGGAAGACAAGGGCTGAAGTCACCTCACAAAAGTCAATCTCAGAAGGAGGCACCGAGTTATTTGGCCAGGAGTATCCAAAACTCGAATGGATGGTTGAAATTCTTAGAAGGAGAACTACTGAATCTGTGTGGACCGTTAGATCCAGCGGGTCAATGGAGAAGTTAAGGCTGAGTGTCTTTCAACACTCACAAGATCAGGAGAAATACTCATCATTAGATCTAGATCAAAGAGAGCCATTGATCTTGTGATTTAGGATTTCAGGATTTCGGGAGTCGGAGTGTGGAGAAGGTCGTGAATTGGAGGTCTTGAGTTACGAAATCCTGATACAATCTGGACCATCATATCGTGGGAAGCTCAGGGCCATAGATCTGAGGAGAAGAAGTCATGATTTCAGACTTTTGGAGTAGGGACAGGAGTCACATCGTGAATTCACGAGTCATGAAATCCCAACGTGCTCGGAGGTGGACCCTAGGACGTGACTGAGATCACATGGTCTAAGCATATGTGAGGAGCTAGTAGAAATATAAGACCATTTTAGGGTTTTAGGAGTCAAAGGAGTTAGAGGGACTCACAACAGAAATCGTGAAGTCTTGAAATCCGAAACACCTTTTCGGGTAAGGGTTGTGATCACATCGGTTGGTCACGTGGAGTGGAGGTTCACGCTTAGTGCTTGTTCGCACATGCGTAACTTCTAAAAAGGACCTGTGGTTATATGTGTTAAAGATTTTAGCTTAGAATCAAGGAGCCATTTCAGCACAAGGGAATAGAAATATCCAAGACACAGAGGTCACACAAAACCTGCTGAGCTATGGGTGTTGCGTCAGGTGGTATCAGTGATTACAATCATTGTTTTCTGTAAGCAAGGGAGACAAAAAGCAAGTTGAGATTTAAATTTTGCGGCGAAATGAGAGAACTTCATGCTCAATTGGATGCTATGGAGACATCACAGAGACGAACAACTAATACTGGAGATTTTAGTGAGGCCACAAGAAAAAATGAGGCTAGAGCCAAAAAAGAAGTTGTAGCCGAAGATGCTGCAGAGGAATGTCTATTCAGAGTTGTTGCAAGAATAGGGGCTAGAGAAAAAATGGACATCCCGATGTATAAAGGAAACTTATAAGTTGAGGAGATTCTAGATTGGTTTAGAGCTATGGATAAATACTTCGACTATGAGGATATCGAAGAAGATAAGAAAGTAAAACATGATGTCACTAGATTGAAAGGGCATGCAACACTATGGTGGGATGAACTACAGGATGACAGGTGTTGCAAAGGAAAAGAACGAGTCAAAATATGGGATAGGATGGTAGCAAAGATGAAATCCTAGTTTATACCCAGAGATTACCAAATTAATCTATTTCGAAGAATGAAAAATTTGAGACAGAAGGGGATGAGAGTGAAGGAATACACT
>JASDQU010586706.1:81072-92008 GCA_032191745.1 Picea mariana | reverse complement strand
CAACCTTATCAAGTGAATAGATACATCAATGGGTGGATCACTCATGTAAAGTATGCCAAATCATCAAGCCCAAGCTCCAAGGTGTAACCAACCTCAACAAATGTGCAATTCAAACCCTCCAAGTGGTATGTGTGGCTCCAACTATCCATAGATCAAGGTAGATGAGGTGTATCTCAAGGTAGAAGGTTGTCTAGTAACAAATAGATCAGTGCCAAGTCATTAAAGCTCAACAACCCCCACATGCATTTAACAACCCCTATCCAATAACCTTGATCCATGGGAAATTCCTCCACATGTGTGAAAGAAGTGGAGTGTTCCACGTGAATGAGGTGCAAGGTCATCAAAAAGTGCAATGTCAACCTCAAAACATAAGAATGAACCAAAGCACTATAATGCTAGAAACCATGTGTGCAACAAGGAGTGGGTTTGACGCTCCATTAATAACATATATGCCTAAAAAAACACAAGGAAGTGGAGTGCTCCCCAAAGGTAAGTGACTATCATCTAGAATACATCCATAACACCTCAATAGACACATAAAACTCCAAGGTGCTCTCACCCCAAGTGCCATGCCACTCATCCTCCTCCATAAGCTGAAAAAGACTTGAAAATTGTGCCAAGTGATAAATTCAAGGAAGAGTGGAGCGCTCCCCAAGATCAAGTGTCTAATCCATCAAGAATGGCCTTAGGAACAAAATAGATACTAAAAATACTGGGGCGCTCTATCCAAGAGGTGTGATCCATCAACCATGCCAAAATTAACCTTGAAACCCTAGGTTGTTGAGAAGTGTGCCAACGAAGTTAGTGCTTCACTAGATTAGCTATCTATTGCATCCAACATCACTGTAGAAACATAATAAACACTTCCTTTGCTTGGGCACTCTTCAAAAAACTCACATCTCCATACCATCACCAAAACTCCAGGGTGCTCCAAAACATGCCCAAGAAGTGCGTGCTCTGCACGTTTGGTGGTCTATCTCATTTAGTATTGCCATCAAAGTGAAATAGACATTACAATTGAAAAGGCACCGCGTTACAAGAGGAAGATAACATGTCACCACCAAATCCTATCCAAAACCCCCTGGGTGCTCCAAAGCATAACAAGGAGGTGAGCACTCCAATAAAACATTTGTCTATTTAGTTAAGCATGATCAACAAAGTAAAATAGACATGTAAAATGTGAGGGCACTCCTCCAAGATGATCACAACAACGATACCATTACCAAACCTCCATGCCAAGGAACCATACCATGAAGCAAGAACTATCATCATCATCAAGCGAGTTGATCATAAAATATGAAGATAAGGAGCATCATCACCTTCTAAGCATCAAGTAATATGTGATCATGAAGAATGCAACACCAACAGAGGAAATCAACCACATGTAATATCATGGAGGATCACCACTATGCTCATCCAAGCAATATTTCCCTCAAACAAAAAAGGAAAGGTGAGTATCTGTAGTCCATTGACATCCCCGCAAGTTAAACTTGAAAATATGTCATATGACAAAAGTCACATAATTACCACTCATGCCAATATGAGGGGTAACACTCGTCATTGACTAGGAAAGTTCCAAGTCTTTTTTTTTGAACTAGCTTCCTCTTACCATGATGTGGATAACACACCTAGATTTAACATTAACACAAAACCATTAACACTATTCAATTTGGTTCTTTCCACTAAGCAACTACAGGTGTGGGGTATCTATTCCACCAAAGTCGATAAGGACTTACCAATGTTCCCAATTGCGATTGCATGTAGTATTGCACATCCATAAGTGTGAGCACAAGCACTTGCAGGTTACTTGGTAGGACTTAATTAATCATGGCGAGGGCTATATTAGCTACCTACTTTCATTGAATCAACAAGCCACCACTAGCGAGGGTTCCAAGTCTTCAATAAGCCTCTTCAAACTTCCTTGCTTTAACCTCCTTACATTAGCAAGCTTCAATAAACAATCTTCTGAAAATCTCTAAACAACCACATCTCTTGTTAAAGTTTTTAGTTATTATCTTATATTTTCTTGTGCCCACAATATTTAGACAAAATGTTTCAAATCTCACACTATAATACAAGACATGTAACTAAATGTAATAAAGAAGCAAAAGGGAAGATTACTTATTTTATGAGGATAAATGAATTTGAACTATATGAAAGCAATACAAATTCCATAAAAAAAAAATAGATCAACTTAAATATACTAAAATATAAAATTATCTTTACATTAAAAAAAAAAACATAAAATAAATAGATTGATATGATCCTTAGGCAAAGGATATGTCACAAATGTAATAATTATGTTATTAACATAATAAATATATAATAACATAATTCATATTTCTACAAATATAATGTCCCCATTATTAACTTAATGGATGATTAGTTGTACTATGAGCTAAACCATATCTTTGTAAATATGAACACAATTTAAATATAAATTTCTTTCAATTTCATATCTATTTAAATAAAAAAAATTTAAAATACTAAATCCTAATTTCTACAATATCCATATTAACATGATTTATTATTACTATATTATATTATGATGATTTATTTTATTTTCTCTATATTTATTATTATCATCATCATTAACTTTTTATTTTATTTTATAACTTATTTTTTTAAAATATCAACAATATATACATATTTCATTAATATTTCGTAATGCAATAAGCGTCTTTCCATACAATTAAAAATTCAGAAAATGAAACCAATGATATAAAAGAAAGGGAAAATGAAATTTGAAATATAAGAAGAATCAATACGCGGACCAGCGATATCAATTTCTCTTTTTTTCTTTCGTCGATTAAGACTCGGACGAGTTCAGCAATTTGAAAGTTGCGAGGCGGGTTTTTGGATTTGGAGCGGGTCAAGGAAGTGGAGATGGAGAAGGAGACGGAGATTCATCTTCTTCGACATCGACTAAATTTGCAACACGACATGTGGATGTCTGACAAATTCCTGCACGAACGGGTAAAAGCATGCCAGCAGTTAATACTGTTTTTTTGAGGTGATTTAGAAATATATTGACAGGGAAGAGCCCAATTGCTATTGTTGATTATTAACAGAGTGAAAAAATACACAAGGAGAGGGAATTGACGCTGGCATATGAAATTGCACGCCTCAATCTCATCCATGGCGTCCACCAAAAGGAAGGGCTTCTCTACAAGCTCAAGCTAGGTTAGCCCATAATCCAAACTCTATTCCAAGGGCCGTTGGCCGTTTTACAAAGTAAGATTATTACTAGAAGTAAACTCCAAACTAATTATTTATGTATTTTCATTCCATTCAAGAAATCTCTGAGGTCACTTAATATTGCAGTGTTTGACAGAGTATCTTAAAATACCTTACCCTTGAAGTTATTATAAAGGTTTTTTAGTTTAGTTTAATTTGTCATGCAAATTGTATTCGACTTCATTACTTCATTTCACCTTGATCTACAGTTCTGTGGCTCATATCTATGTGTAGCTTAAAATCAACTAATGTTCGCAGAATAAATCAAACATGGACAAATAAATTTCAAACTTTGTGTCATATTGGTCAATTTTAATGGGCTTTATTCTTAACAGTCAAAGACAGGACGAACTTCAGTTTCCCTTCAATATTTTTTTTATTGAACTGGGGTTTTAATGAAGACATTGTATTTATACCTCCGTAGACTTTATCAGTCAAATCGCTGGGCGGAGGGGACCCCTTGTCCCACAAACAAGGGGGTCTCATACACCAATTTGGTGTTTGGTTTGGCCGTGACTTAAAATTAGATTATTATTATTATATTTTATTATAATGGTGGAGCTATTGAAATAACAAAAAAATTAACTTGTAGTAACAACGAGAATGGAATCGGAAAGATTAGGACTTCTACAATTTTTTTAAGAAAAAAAAGATTTCTATTATATCGAGTATTGATAATTTGTTGGGGTTTTAATGAAGACATTGTAAGTTACTTTGGTGCATGTCTTTATTACGATGGTGGAGCTAAAGAAATGACAAAAAAAATTCAGCCACTGGTAACAACGAGAATGGACTTGGAAAGATTAGGACTTCTACAATTTATTTTTTAGAAAAAAAGGATTTCCAATATATTGAGTCCTTTGCCTTAACATTAAGAACACATATTTCCTCTTTAGAGGTCATAGGTTCGAACCAGGAGGGGGGTAGGGTATGTACACCTCCGTAGACTAAGTAGTCAAATTGTTGTGCAAAGGGGATCCCTTGTCCCATAATTAAGGGGGGTTTCATACATCAATTTGGTGTTTGGCTAGGTTGTGACCATAAAATTAGCTTATTATTGTTATTATTATTATTATCGTAATTTTTTGTTTACAAAAAAGGTTGGCATCCTTTCTTTTATCCATCCTATCTAGAGTTTTGATATTTCATATAATTTAGATGTTCCTATTCTAGAGGGATGCAATTGGAAAATGAGATTTGTTGAAGGCTGTAGTAGGCTTCAAATGCAATACAAACAAGGAACTCAATCGTTGAAACACTATCTAGTGTAGGATTTGGTCTCTGCTTGCGATCTCTCTCCTTGTGATGTGCCATTGTGGGTGAGTGTTGTTGCCCTTGCTTGTGGTTGAGCCTCCATCAGTATATGTTGGGTGCGCCTCCTTGTCTAGCTAGAGTGCACTCATGGCAGCCTCCTTGTCCAACTTGAGCCTACCCTTGACATCTTTGGTTCCCTCCTTGACCACTACGAACTCTAGTGCAATCTCCTAGACCTCCCCTTTGATCTTCCTATCCTCTTCGACCTCCTCTTCAATCCCCCTTTCCTCTTTGGCCTCCTCCTCATTCTCCCTTTCCTCTTTGACCTCCCATCCCTCCTCACCCTTTAGCACGACCTTCTATCCTTCCTTGACCTTCTTTGTGAGTTGCACAAGCAGTTTGATTACCCAACCATTGCAGACCCCTTGTTTTCACCCTCCTCTCTCCTCTTTGCCTCGATCCCATCCTCCCCTTTGGTGTGTCCTTCATCCTCAATTAATCCCTTTCTACTGGCTTCCTTTGCTCTTTGCCTTATATCCTCAGCCACCCCAAACTCAACCCTATTCATTCAACCACAACAATGGCTTGATCACCACTGCTACATTGGTTTGAATGGTCCCCCTTTATCTCTACTAGTGGGTTTAGGGGGGAACAACGATGACAATGACACCCTACAACAACTAGGTTACAACCCCATGGTTTCTCCCCTGGAAGACATTGCTCCGGCCTTTGATTTCACATTGTGGGCAACACATATTAAACACCCGTTGGCATGAATGGAGAGATTGGAAGTGGAAAATTGATCGTTGCACTCAACAGTTACAAATCTCACTAGTAGGGTTGTGGACTTGTAATAAAAAACCTTGATTTAAACAACTATTTATAGAGGTTAAAACACAAGAAAACATTCACCTCTAAAACCTGCACAGGGATTCCTTCATGTTGCAAGCAAACCTTTCGGAGCTTAAGAATAAGTAGGAGGAAATGCGATCCCAATAGGGTCTTTTTAAACGGGAAATAAAAATTCAGTAGCAAACCTTAAGCTCATGGGTACAAGTTGTTTGAAAGAAGGACAAGGTCCCCCTTCTTGTTGAAGTCAAGGAAGTGGTCCAATCCAAACTCATAGAGGAATGCATCTGGCGGGTCGAGGAACTGAACCTAAGAGTTAATACAGAAATCAAGCGCATAAAGACACCAAGATAACTCGAAAGAGTTCTCCGTGTCGTATTTCATAATGAGAAAGCAAAAGCTTTCTTATATAGGATTACAAGCAAGTCAAGTCAATCCACTTTATGAATGTGGGATAGATCGAGAAACACAATAAAGTGAAATAAGACATAAAAACATAAAATAAACTAAAGTCAAATTGACTTTATTAATTCTTAAGTCTAATATTTGATTGACCATTATAAGCTAATATTTACTTTAATACCCTCCCTTAATGGTCAATCTACTAAGTACATCAAGCTTATCTTAGAATTTTACATATTTTTCAAGACCCAAAGATTTTGGTGAGAATGTCTGCAATTTGGTCCTTTGTGGGATAATACTGCAGCTTGATAAATCCATCCCTACAAGCTGTCTGATGAAGTGGCAATGTACATCAACATGTTTGGTACGCTCGTGGAAGATTGGATTCTTGACAAGTTTGATCACCCATGATTGTCACATAACAAAGGTGTTGTCTTTGTTTGCTGTATTTGCATATCTGAAAGCATCCTCTTGAGCCAAATTGCCTCAAATGCTGCTTTCATTGCTCCTTGATATTTTTCTTCTGTCGAGAAAGGTCTATTGCACGTTGCTTCTTGCTGGTCCATGTGATTGCATCTGTGTGAAGGCTGAAAACATATCCACAAGTGGATTTCCTATCATTGGCAAAACCTGCCTAATCTGATCCTGTATACCCACACAGTTGAGGGTCTTTGCTTTTGCTATATAGAATGCCAAAGTCAAATGTCCATTTCACATATCTCAACACTCGCTTAGCTGAATGTTGAATTTAATGCAGCTGCAAGAGCCATTCTCCCTGGAGGATGGCTTAAGACCCTAGTTATGGACTAGGGCCCCCAGTACACTCCTGGGGTTCTTGGTCTGGGACCAAGCACTTAATGCCATGGAAAAAGACCCTTGTGAGGGCCCCCAGTAGATGACTGGGGTTCTTGGTCTGGGACCAAGCAGCAAAAGACCCTTGTGAGGGCCCCCAGTAGATGACTGGGGTTCTTGGTCTGGGACCAAACAGTAAAGACCCTTGTGTGGGCCCCCAGTAGTTGACTAGGGTTCTTGGTCTGGGAGCAAGCAGTAAAGACCCTTGTGTGGGCCCCCAATAGTTGACTGGGGTTTTTGGTATGGGACCAAGCAGTATAAGTCCCTAGATATGTCTAGGGCCCTTGGATGTGTTCTAGGGTGCCCATGCCTAAAGCATGGGTTGATCCTTGGTCTTGTACTTTGGTGGATAAGACCCCAGATATGTTCTGGGGTAACCTGATCCTTGATCAGGTAGATCTTGGTGTAATACCAAGATTTGTGGGTGTGTGATTCTCTTCTTCTCTTCCAGGATGGTCCACAGGGCGTAGGAGAGATTATGAAGATGAGCATGACCACATGAGGGATGTATCCCATATCCAATGATGATAAAGTTAATTGGTCACCTTGAGAATAATATGGACATGTGTTGCCACTAAGAGAACCTCTCCTAAACCCCTTACTTGTTCCTCACCCTTTGATTTTTTGAGTTTGAGTTGATTGGGGTTTGTATTTTTTGTTTTAGGGCTTAATAAGAAAAATATTAATTAATGTTTAACTATAACATATTAAATTAATATTTATATTAATTGAATATGTTATTTTTAATTATATTTTTTATTAGCCTAGCCCTAACCTAAAAGTATAAATATAAACCCTTCCCCCTCACTTTTACTTACACTCACTCATTCTTTTCTCTCCCAAGAGTGGCGGATTGCTCTATGAGTGCTGCGGCCTCCTTGTGACAGTACAATTCAGCCTCTTCCTTGTTTTGCTGCCAGGTCCCTTCTATGATATTTGTGTTGCTGCTGTGTGTGTTGAGGGTGAATAAATTGCTGTTGGAAGTGTCCTTGCTGCCGTCCTCCTTGACTGTTGAAGCCGACCCTCTTCCTTATAGTGTCTCTTCCTTTGAGTCTACCTTTTGAGCAGATCTGGAGCCTGCTTAGGCCACGACCCTACTACTGGGTGGTTAGGGTTTGATCTAGGACTGCCGTCCTAATATGAAGCTTCCAAGCCTCCTATTCACTTGCTGTTACATCTCTTACTATTGCTGGCCAGATTAAGGGTTTGATTCCAGTCTTCCTTGTTGGGGTTTTGGGTGTGTTTGTGTGAGGTCTTTCATGGTGGCATATCAATCCTATTTTCTCTTGATAAGAGATCTAACCCTTGAGGTAGATCCATGACTCAAAGACTTCTCTGAGCATACTTTAGTGGCTTACTATCTCTCATATGTGTTATGTTCTACTTCATCATACAGAGGTAAGATTATCAAGAGGTAAGTTGCAGTTTTCTGTTCTATTACATTGCTTATCCTTAGATCTATTGTTTAGCATGCTTTGATATTATTGTCTAGTTCAGATTTATTCAATGTGCATGCTCAGATATATATCTACAGTTCAGATCTAAGTGTTTTTCTCACTCAGAAATTATTTATGGTTTAGATCTATCTACTGTACATGTTCAGAATTAATTTTTAGTTCAGATCTAAGTGTTTTGCTCACTCGGAATTTATTTATGGTTTAGATCTATCTATTGTACATGTTCAGAATTAATTTCTAGTTCAGATCTAAGTGTTTTGCTCACTCAGAATTTGTTTATGGTTTAGATCTATTTACTGTACATGTTCAGAATTAATTTCTGAGTTTAGATCTAACTACCTAGCATACTCAGAATATTTTCTGGAGTTCAGATTTGTATAAGTTTAATGTGTTCATGCTGATTTTGTATACATAAAATTTTGAAAAGTAAATTTTTGTTTTCTTTCCCTAAAACTAACACTGAAGTCCAGTGCTCTACCTTTGGCGCTGTCATGAATCTGGAAATGAAGCTCATAGTGAAATTCAAATAAGGTCTAGTGGCTGTAAGATATATCAAGCTACCCACTAGTTGCTTGTATACCGACTCATTAACTTCCTTAGAGTCAGTTTTGGCTGAAAGTTTCAGCCCTTTCTCCATAGGTGTAGAGGAGATTTTGCAATTTGTCATTTTGAACCTATCAAGCAAACTCTTGGCATATTTTGTTTATGAGACAAAAATGCTACTGCTTGTTTGCCAAACTTCTACACCTAGATAGTAATGTAGGAGGGCTAGATCAGTCATTTCAAAAGTCTTTCTCATATTGGATTTGATCTATTCTATAACACTTTCCTCACTACCTGTAATAATGATATCATCTACATATATGACTAGAAGGATGATATCATTACCAACTCTTTTGGCATACATATTGGAATATGAAGGACTCTGCTGGAACCCTTGTTCATCCAAGTATTTATCAATCTTGATGTACCATGCCCTGGGTGGATGCTTCAGACCATATAGAGCCTTCTTCAGTCTACAGACCAGATGCTCCTACCTTGAAACTTGAAAACCCCGTGGTTGATACATGTAGACCTCTTCCTGCAAATCTCCATCGAGGATTCTTCACGTCCATCTGATGGACCTTCCAACCAAGTTGTGTAACAATTGGAAGATGCCAAACTTGCGTAACAATTGGGAGTATTTGCCACTGTCACCTAAGCAAGTACTTAGCTCGTTTTAGTGATGGATGAGGATCCAACACAAGGGAGGCTTCCCTTGTGACCTCAAGGTATCCTATAGCAAGCCAGAGGCAAGTCTATGGCCACCTATTTTGGTCACTTAGTGAAATAAGCGAGGTCTAGGAGGGAAGACAAAGTTAGGATCAGTTTTCGACAAGGCAATTGATAGTGTGTGTGTGTAAAAAGCATTCAATGATAAATGCTAGGTCTAAATTAGTCCCCAATCACTAGCTATCAATGAAAAAAAGGCTGCTGCAATAAAACTTGCAGTAATTGACAGTGTTATATCAGCAAAGTGTAATTTGTAACAGCAGCAAGAAATCAGCTCTTAAAATCAGCAAGTGAATTCTCAAATATAACCATAAATGAGTAGAATACAGTCCAAGTGTCAAACAATGATTTCAACCTTCTTTAACCATGACATTAAGTAAGTTATCAACAATTCAATCAATCCCTAATGGTTGCAATAATCATGTATAGCAGCAGAAAGTAAATGACTTGTTATGCAAAGTGTTGACTTTTTTGAGCTTGAGGAAGTAGTTGGGTATCCAACTACCAAGTTGCTTTGAGAGGGAGAGGCTAGTTTGAGGTTTTGTATCACTTTGGGCAAATGGAGTCAAGCAACACCTTGAATTTGGACTTAGATGGCCAAGAAGGGTGAAGATTTGAAACCCTAAGGTTATAGACTCATAGGCTTAGGATCAAATCTTGCAAAAAAACAAACCCTAGGGTCTATAGACTCATAAATCCTAGGTGTCGTTTTCCTTCTTCTAGGATGTCTAAATCAAGATCCAAGTGAACTAGATCAAACCCTAAGGTCTATAAACTCATAAACCCTAGGTCTTGATCTAGCTAAAGACTAACCCTAGGAGGATAAAAGACTTTTAATCCCTAGAACTAGGTCTTTAAATGCTTCAACAAATTTAGATGAATGAAAATAGGGAGGGGGATAAAGACTTTTAATCCCTCCTAGGGTTTCAAACAAGAACCTAGCATACAAGGTAACATGCAGCAATTAACAATCTAACATAGCATTCACAATAATATACCATGAACAAGCACTTAAACTTGACAAAGAAGACTTACTCAACCAAGTCGCTATGCATGAAGAAAACATAGCTCAAAGATCATCCATCAAAAACAAGAGAAAGCATCCACAAGGTTATCCCTCCAAAGGTGCGCACAAGTACTCTAGAGCGAAAAAGAGAAGAGAGCAATGGAAGTGATATCTCACAAATGATGAGTTATGATTTGAACCAATGAAGCGCTTGCCTCTTTATATGAGGCAACCCTAGCGCATATGTCCACAATAAGCTCTAAAACAATAATAAATCCATAATACAAGTGAGATAGGTCTAGGCCGACCCCTCAAGTAGCCTCTAACAATAAATAAACATTCTAATACACCAAAATATGTCCTCTTAGGTCACACGAGGGTGTAGGGTGTAATGTCCCCATTTTGGGACATTATAACATTACAACATTTCATAGTGTTATGCCTGCCCGAGTAGCCAGATAGGGGTGACAGAGAGTTCGGGAGATATTGAGGGGTTTATTTGGGCCCGACTTGTATCGTTCATCATCAGGATCCATTCCGCACAGCTGGGCTTTGGTTTCGTTGCATTCCGACGATTTCCGTAATTTTGAGTTATTATGGGTCATAT